>JARGXW010000191.1:0-228407 GCA_029204085.1 Mycena sp. CBHHK59/15
GCAATGTGCAAATTATGTGGGTTCGCAGACAAAAACCACAATGTTTCACCGTGCCCAAAGTGCACTGTTCCGCATGACAAACTGGCCACAAAGAGGTCCCTTCGTGATGGTATGTGTGCTCTTTGTAATAACACATGGACTGAGTCGACCCATTGTTTTCTCCATCAGAGTATCCAGCTCGGGATGGTGAAAGACACCGCCAGATGTGTTATCAGTATGCTGCTCTCGACACAGCAGAAGACAAAGCGGCATTTTTCAAGACCCACGGTGTTCGATGGACAGAGTTTGCATGTGTTGTTAATAATCATTCCCACGGTTGTCGGCATTCGCCGATCTTCCCCGACGTTCTCCCCGAATTACTTTACTCAGCATTATTAATGCATTCCCTGTTCTTTTCAGTTGTAGTACATTCTAGATACTATTCTCCTGTAGTATATAAGCTCTCTGTGCAAGAGCCACAATATTATTCACTTCTTTTACTTCACTCTCCCGCGATCTTCACAATAGGTTATGGGCCCCGGCCGTAACTGACTTACTCTCGAAATCTTAGCACACACCACACAGTCGATCATCGCCTAGCCTAACCGCTCAAAAAGTTACTTAGCGACGCACACTACGCCTCTCGCACAGCCCAGCCACTCATCACACATTATCATGTCCGACTCGTCCACCACATCCGCTTATCGCATCCAGCATCTCCTTGGCGAGGAGAACTACCCCACCTGGTCCGTCAAAGTGACGGACATCCTCACGGATCAGGGACTGATCGACTACGTCTCCGGTGTCCTCCCACGGCCGCAACACACAATTAATGCGTCCGGGATATCGTTGATCCGCAGGGTACCCAGGCCCAAGCGATTCAAAATTGGGATCGCAAGGACCGCCAGGCCCTATCACAAATTCGACTTCGTGTCGCGGACGACCCGTTGGTATACATCACCGACGCAACCACCTCTTCATCTGCGTGGAAAACCCTTGCCGACACCTATCAGCCCAAGGGTGTCATCACCATCGTCTTGCTTCGCCGCCAGCTCTCACGCCTCCACTGCGAGGAAGGTGGGAATGTGGAGGAGCACATTCGCGCCCTTACCAATTTGCGTTCCAAGTTGGCAGCACAGGGCACGCGACTTTCCGAGGAGGAATTCTCCATCACTCTCCTCACGTCACTGCCGGACTCCTGGGACTCTTTTACCACAGGGGTTGACACGGCATCGTTGACAGAATCAACTAAACTCGTGGCTCGAATTCTCGAGCAGGACCGCCGTCGTAAAGCCAAACCCTCTTCCGACGAGGTAGCGCTTCCGGCCCGCTTTCACAAACACAAACACGGCAAACAGTCTGCCTTCAACCCGAAAGTGACCTGCTACGGCTGCGGCAGGATCGGGCACATGATTGGTGACTGCCGCGACGCCAAGTCTGGGAAAACATACACTCCCACACAGAAGGAGCAGAACACTCGCGAATCAAAAGCCCGATACGCGAACAAGCATCAGGCACATTTCGCGCAATCATCCACCTCCGAAACCACCGACTTCGCGTTTATGGCGCAGCACGGCGCCGCCACCCCTTCTCGTGGCTCCTGGATAGCCGACTCGGCCGCCACCAAACACATTCTCATTTCGGCAGTGTCCGATGTCACGGAACCGGCATCGCTGCCGTCGCTTCCCACATAGGAAATTCGGCCTATAATCTCACCTTGACAGACGCTCTTCACGTCCCTGACTCACCTTACAACCTCATCTCAATCGGTCGCATGACCGGTGCTGGATTTACCCTCCAGTTTAAAGGTGATATCATGCATGTCTACTCTCCGGGTTCCAAACACCAGGAGATCATGTGCGGCAAAAAGATTGGTGATCTCTACCATCTTAAAATAACTCCCGCCGCTGGCCGATCCACACCATGCACATCTCTCGCTATGCCGGCCCAACCATCACCTGTTCCGGCCGCTGCATCACTCCCATCAGTCGCATCAAATATTGTTCCGCCTCCATCCACAGCCACGCCGCCTTCTTCGTTCACCCCCGCTTTCGCCGCCGTTACTCCTAGTCACTCTTGGGACAAATGGCACCGCATTTTTGGGCACATTTCTCCAGCATCCATCAAATTGCTGAAGAATCACAACATGGTTGAAGGAATGAACATTGATTCAACCACCACTCCTTCTGCCCAATGCGCAACCTGCATCAAAGCCAAATCCCACGTTGCTCCATTTCCAGCTGAGGCTGAACGCGAGTATACCGAAATTGGCGAGATGACCTTTACCGATGTCTGGGGACCTTCACGTGTCACCGGCATCAACGGCGAGCGGTACTACATCAGCTTCACTGATGGTGCTAAACGGCGCACCACAATTAACACAATGAAGAAGCGCACAGAGGTTATAACGAGGATAAAAGACTACGACGCATACCTATTCACCCAAACTGGTAAACGCGCCAAGGCTTTTCATTGCGACAATGCCAAAGAATATGTTTCAAAGGAACTCCGTGATTATCTCGGCTCCCGAGGCATTCGCCTCGAGCTCACGGCACCCTATTCCCCTCAGCAGAATGGCGTTGCTGAACGCCTCAATCGCACTCTTATTGAGCATGCTCGTGCCATGCTAGCCGCCCACAATTTACCCGCATTTCTCTGGCCCGAGGCCGTCGCTTACGCCACTTACCTCAAAAACCGGTCTCCCACGCGTGCTCTCGGCGATAAAATCACGCCGGACGAGGCCTTTTGGGGCAAGAAACCGAATGTCGCTGCACTCCAGGAATTCGGCACACCATGCGAGGTTTTACAACAGGACGGGAAGAACTCCAAAATCGGAGTTAAAACTCGTTCTTGCATTTTTGTTGGTCTCTCCGACGAGTCCCGCGCTTGGCGCTATTATAATCCAAAGACCCGCCAAATCCTTACATCACGCAACATCACTTTTACCAACGACACATCTACACACAGTGTCCCGCCTGCGCCTCAGATCAAGGGGGAGATTAGCTTGGAATCGACAGCAGAACCGTCGCAAGAACCACCGGTTGAGCCCGAGGCTCCGGCTAGTCCTTCGGCTGCCCCGGCACCAGCTTCTCGTGCTTCAACTTTAAGCACCTTAACTCCATCTTCCAGCTCCACCCCTGTTTCCACCCGCAAAGCACCCCGCGACATCAGCAGCGCAATCAACGAGGACAACATCATCCTCGGCCCTCGCACGCGCAAATACACCAAACCTGATAGCGCGCATCTCGGCTACGCACTTGCCGCGATTGTTGATCCCATCTCCAGTGACCCGCTCACAGTTGCCGAGGCGAAATTGCGCCCCGACTGGCCTGAGTGGGAGAAAGCCATGGATGCCGAAATGGATCAGCTACGCCAACTCGGCACCTTCTCCGTCGCACCACTTCCCAAGAACAGGACACCTGTCGCCTGCAAATGGGTCTTCCGCGTCAAACGTGACGCTAACGGCACTATCACCCGCTACAAGGCTCGGCTCGTTGCCAAAGGTTTTTCCCAAATTCCAGGCATCGATTATGACGAGACCTTCGCCCCCGTTGTTCGGATGGAAACCATCCGGTTGATTTTCGCCCTTGCCGCGCGCTATAATCTTGACATTCACGTGGTTGACGTGATTGGCGCGTACCTTAACAGCAAGCTCGACGAAGAAATTTACATGCAACAACCGGAATCCTATCATGACGGCACTACCCATGTGTGGAAACTCAACAAGGCAATTTATGGCCTTAAACAATCAGGCCGTGTCTGGAACCTCGAACTTAATTCATCATTCCTTTCCCGCGGTTACACCCGCCTTCTTGCGGACCAATGTGTATACCTCAAACGCAACGGTACTGATATCACCATCGTTGCAGTTCACGTCGACGACATGACTGTACTTGCATCATCACCGGCTCTCATGGCCGCCGCGGAATCAGAACTCGAATCCATGTTCAACATCAAAAAGCTCGGTGATATCCGTCAGCTTTTAGGCATGGAAATCACTCGAGACGCTGATGGTTCCATTTTTCTGAGCCAATCTCAGTACATCACCAAGATTCTCGAGCGGTTCCAGATGCATAATTCCACTCCCGTCGCGACACCCATGGACTCCCACGTCAAACTCATCAAAACACCGGATTCGGAATCTTACCCCGAGATCAAATCTGTTTACCCGCCGATGGTCGGCTCGCTTATGTATGCCGCCATTACCACTCGACCGGACATCTCCTATGCAGTTCAGACTGTTTCTCAGTTTAATCTGAATCCTGGTCCCGCGCATCTCACCGCCGTGAAGCGCATATTTCGCTACCTTCGCGGAGCTGTCAATCTCGGCATCAAATACAAATCGGATCCGGATCGGCATTCCGTTGTCGAGTTGTTTTCCGACTCCGACTGGGGAAATTCCCCTGACGACCGCAGATCTATCACTGGGTACCTCTCCATGCTTGCAGGGGGAGTCGTCACCTGGTGCTCGAAGAAGCAACCGACCACAGCACTCTCGAGCATGGAAGCTGAATACATGGCTCTGGCTTCCGCTGTCCGAGAAGCTCTTTGGCTTCGCAGCATGCTTACGGAACTCAAATCTAATCCCACTCTTCCTACTCATATTTCCGTTGACAACCTCGGCACTATCTCATTTGCGGAGAACTCCGGCTTTCACGCCCGCTCCAAACACATCGACGTTCGGCATCACTTCATTCGGGAAAGAATTACTTCTCACGAAGTGTCAGTTTCCTACTGCCCTACCTCGGAAAACACCGCGGACCTGTTTACCAAAGCCCTTGACAAATCCAAGCACGAGTACTTCGTCTCTCGCCTCGGAATGACTCGCGCTTGAGGGGGAGTGTTGTTAATAATCATTCCCACGGTTGTCGGCATTCGCCGATCTTCCCCGACGTTCTCCCCGAATTACTTTACTCAGCATTATTAATGCATTCCCTGTTCTTTTCAGTTGTAGTACATTCTAGATACTATTCTCCTGTAGTATATAAGCTCTCTGTGCAAGAGCCACAATATTATTCACTTCTTTTACTTCACTCTCCCGCGATCTTCACAATAGCATGGCTCAAATATTTCGATTTGGTGAGATACACCGTGATAGATCCTATGCATAACCTACTGCTTGGTAAGAATCCATGATTTTTATGGGAGTATGTGCAATATTGATTGCTGAAAAAGGGGTTGCGAAAACGCAATGGTATGGCCAGTGGATCCAGACCAAAACTCTGCGAGCCGATACTGATCGGTATTCACAGGAGCTCGCTTTCATCCACAAATTCATGGAAAGTGTAAGCCATAGACCCCCATCGCAGTCTACCATGTTAAATTCCTGATAGTACGAGTCACCACTGTGGGCCGGCCATCTTCCAACGCGAGTGGGCGAGCCCGCCGGAGGTTCCCTTACCGCGGATGAATATAAATTCGCTGTTACTGGGCCTTGGGCAATCATCATCAGTCTTTTTATCCATTCTCCAAGTTCACTGCGACTGAAAATCCCCAGATACCAATTGTATGGGAGTGCTTCTTCGATGAGGCCGACAAGGAGTATAAAGCAGCTTTACAACGGTGGAATAGGACAGGAAAGGCCAAAGGCGAGGACAAACCTTCCCCGCGCATGGTAAAAGGAGAAGATACAATTTTTTTGCGCTTTGCTACTGCCTTAAAACTCATTGTTGGTCGCTCTTTTCGACACGACAAACTGGGGCATATTAAAGAATTGTTGCAAGACTACTTGATCGGATTCCTTGAGGTGTGTAGACTCTTATTGGCTGAGAACTCTATTGACTCTCCAAAGATTTATGGCACCAGTGGGATAATGCCGAACCACCATTGGGCCGTTCACGTTCCGGACCAACTCGTGGATTACGGGCCAGTCTATAATTTCTGGGCCTTCCTGACGGAACGATTGAACAAGCTCCTCAAGAATCTCAATAGCAACAACTGGACCGGCGGGGAGCTTGAAGTATCCATGATGAGAGAGTTTCATCGCAACGGAGCTGTTGACTCGACTGTACGTGCTACTTTGAAACTGCGTTGGTGGTGGTTTGATTTGCGATCCGATTAGATGGCTCGTTTGCTTTCCAGCGGCGAGGGATCATCAACTTCACTTGAGTCACAATTTATTCACACTCTTCTCAGACAAGGAACAAACATGGAGGCTTTGGGGACAGTCCAAGACGCTTTGGCGCATAGCAGTAAGCCAGTGATGTACTGGAGCTTGGTTCGTAATTTGAACCATGATTTGCAGACCTCACAAATAAGCGAGTCAAGTTTGGCATGCTTACAACCAAAATGATGCCAATAACTGACCCTGCCATGAAACACGCCCTGTACGACTACTATAACCGGGATCCGGACTACCAACAAATTCGGTACAATGCCCGCGAAGGGGACGAAGACCTGGCCACACTCATCCTGGTATGTTTATGCTAGTTATGTATCTGCCATGATGCGGCACATTGATGGCACAAAGGCAGCACATGTGCCGCAATGTGCTGCCTTTGATCTTAATGTGCCATCCTTACAAATGTGTGTGTCCGATCCATCTTGTCAATCCCAGGTCTTTTCGGTTGGATGTGTTGAGCTAGCCATTCTGTGAAAATGAAATCATGGTATGCGTGGCATGTTGTGTGGCCAACTTTGGCTGGCTGTTGACCGAGTTTCAAACTCCAACGCTTCATCCAGCCATCCTGCGGTGACAGCAGAGGGGGTTTCAAATAGATGTTTTAAAGGATTTCCCAAAAAAGGGGGGTTTCTTTTGAAAGCCAGGTTCCTCAGTAGAATAATCCTGGCAGTTGTGACAAAGTCACATGATTGGCGGATTTTGTGGGACAATAGAGTGGACTGAAGTAGTTTGAACTTGAACAAGATGATTTAGAGGGAGGAATAAGGACTATACTCACCCCAAATGATGCCCAGAGCATGCACGCTCGTTGTGAGAGGCAAGCGAGTGGTGTGGGAACTTCTTATCCAAAGAGCACATGGTTGTGCATCAGCCTTGGTTTTCCTTGTGACCTGGTTGGCCTTTTTTGGCCTTTTGACCTTGTTGGCAAGTTTACAAGGTTAAAAGTCAAAAACGACCCCCTCAAATATGTGGGCACTCCCCAATGCACCCAGTGAAAAAAAAAAAAAAAGGGGGGGGGATTCAGCCTTGTTGAAATCAGGACTCCACTTGTGGCCTTGTGAACTTGTGGGCATTGTGGGCCATTTTTGGCTTTGTTTGGCCTTGTGCAAGGCCAGAAGGGATTTGTCAAAAGTCTGATGCAGTGAGAGGTCAAAGGTTCAAGTCGCACGCTGGTGAGGTGAAGAGAAATGAATATAAGTAGTTGCAATGGATAATAATGACAATCAAGGCTCACAACAAATTGGAGGGCGGAATTGAGAGTGAAAAGTGGGGGAATATCAATTTTGGCAGACACACATGGATGACCTGGCACATTATTTTGTGCTTACGTGCATTGAAAATGCATTTGACAAGGCCACTGAGTACACAGGTAGACAATGTCACATCCCGTGCCTTTCGGATGCTGCCGGCATCTGTTTATCAATACTTCACCAAGTTCCTCGGACTTCCGGTGGAGTTCCATTCATGAAAACTCCACTCATCCAATTGGTTCTTATTGTTCTGTGCGCCCTTGTTGTTTTCTTTATGCTTCTTTCCTATTATGTGATCATATGATGTGTCACATGCACACGGAGGTCTCGGACCTCCAGCTCTTTGACAATTGCTTTATTGTTCCTGCTAAATTCCTATCCCCATACATATTACAATTGGCTTATTCTTTTAATTGTCTTCGCTCGGAAATATCTCGGACTCCGAAATTAGTATATACATCACCATGTATTTACACTTAGTTGAGTTTGAATATCGACTAAGATTGTGCCCTATCTCTGTCTCATTCTCAAATCTGTCACTTCTCGAAATCGGGCCTCGGTCGTAGGGAAAGGTGCAGTGCACGAGCTGAAGCCAAGCCTGCTCCATTTATTGGCACCTGCCTCAGACCTCCGATCGGACTCCATCCAGACTTCATATCTATCGACGAAGTTGGATTGCGAGACAGTCCCCAGTCATATTGCTCACTTCACAACTTCATCTTAATAGAACATCCTGGACTTCTGTCGGCCTCTGAGAGTAACCGACTCTTGACAGACAATTGATTACTGGAAGCTGAAGATTTCAATCATCATTGATTTTCACGGGCAAACCTGTGGGTATCGATGATCACACTGCTCAGTGGATTCTGATAGTATGATCCAGATGTACACTGCAGCTTCCAAAGAGACATTCAGTGAGGGCATTATGACTATTTTTTATGTGTCCACTGGGCCCTTTGAGCTGGAATTGTAAACTTAGAACACAGTGGGGAGGGACTGCTGCACTCTAAGATCCTAAGAACTCAAACAAATGCAGTAACTAGTGAATAGTGGGATCATCAACATCCCCATTAGCCTGCCCTCTGTACCTCTGCACCCCCAGCACATGAGGCTCCCCTCAGGTCATTGGCAAGGCTGAGCTGTTTGCACTGCAAGCCAAAATCCTTGTTCCCCAACACCCTCTCCCCTTCACCCAGATGAAGCACTGAATGGTCAAAAAGTATGTCAGGACCTATAAACAGGTTAGAAAGACAAGCAACACACTTAAAGTCATCCCAGAACATTGGCATAGACGTAGAAGGGCAATGAGCCAACAATGAGTGAGTTTGAAGGAGGGGGAAGTGGGGGAAAGGAAGAAAGAAATGTGGTGCTGGTGTGAAAAAGTCCAGTCAAACTACTTTTTTGGACCCATGTGGACATTAGGCCCAGCATGAATTGACTTAGATGTTTCACCAGATTCAGTGACTTGTACCTTGTATCCTCTCACAGTTTTTGCAGTGAGTTAAAACATTCTAGGCTGTTAGGAAAGTACATGAAAGGTAAATTATAAAAGGGGTAAATCATCTTCACACTGAGTTACACAAATCTGGTACTCAATGTAAAGGATTCCATGCTCAATACCACTTGCAAATTACATGGAGTCACTGTACTTTTCCTCCCAAAATTCCACTGTGAGCTCAACTGCATTGAGAAATGCTGGGGTTATGCCAAGTGTGTCTATTGGTTCTTCCCCAAGCCATCTCGGGAGGATGATTTAGAATGCAATGTTTGCGAGGCTCTTGACTTGATTCCTCTTGAAATGATGTGTCAGTAAGTGATTGACCCAACTCATGATACATCATTGGCTAAATTGAAACACAGGTTTGGAAACCAATTGAAAAAAAGTGTTGATGCCTATTTCATGGGGCTGAATGGACATCAGGCTGCTCAGGCAGCTCACAAGTCCCATGGACATTGTGTCCTCCCTATGTCAATCATGGAGGAACTTGACAAGGCTAACATTGTCTAGATGTTTTTGGTGATACCAATTTGCTGTATATTTTTATCTGTAACATATTCTGTAGCTATAGCACTTCTTATATATAATTTGCAACTGTCTGTTGAACTCATAGACCACTGGATAACCAGGATTCACAGCTTGCAAGCTAACTTTTACGACTCCTCATCCATTATTGCCAGAAACATTAAGGAATCTTGTTGGACCACTCTCAGGATGTATTCAAAGCTTTTCATGGAAGTGATTGAGCCCATGATGAGCAGTCATTTTTCACAGCATTTATCTTTACAATTTGCCTGCTTTTAAATGAGACTCATCATGAAATGCCACAACACATGACCTTTGCAGCATTTTGTATGGTGTGTATCTTAGAATTTTCGGAGGATGTCTATTATGTAATCACATGTGTCACAATACTGACTTTGGAGTAGGCCTGTAGGGGTAGTGCATATGAGTAGGAACAGTGGGGTTTCATATTTTAACTCTTCTTGCTATCAAATGAGAAGACAGTTGACACAGACATGCATGTATGTATACCATATAAATTGAATGGATAAATTTACAGTGAGAATATATGAGCTACCAGATCACATCCTAATTTTGTGCAAACCAGTTGCAGTGATTTTGATAAAAGTGCGCTAATGCACAGAATAGTATTGCAGTGGCCCTCTGGCCACTCCTAACCAGTCAATTCCCACATCAATTTGTCACTTGAACTGTAAAAACTCTCTGTTGTGGGTGACCTGCAGCTGCAGGAGCAAGATTTCCTTTTTGAGCACCTGGTGTTAGTGCACAGGGCTTGGTCCAGCAATTATTTTTCTTGCTTGACTCATGAATTTCACCGACAATAAATATGATCTTGGGGTTCCAATTGAACAAAATTATGTGAAACTCATATCCCAGATATGTTGGCTGCTGAGGTGCTGTGGGATGAAAAAATTAAATACATGTTTTATGGTCAAAACAAAATGGCCTGTGAGGGATTTCAAACATGAGAATAACCACAACTTCAAGCCAAGGCCACACATGTTAACCACTGTGCCATGCAACCATTAGAAGATATGTCCGCTGGTCGGTAATAACCCTGAAACACTCTAGGCAAAAAAAACTGGGCTGACATGTATTGCTGGTGGGCTGGGTGCAGACCAGCCTAGCCCAGCATGATGCGAACACCCAAATGTATATGTGGCAATGTAGCCGATGTAGTGCTGAGGCAGTGTATATTTCACCGATTAACTGACAAATTTTGCCATCATTCAGCACTCACATACAATGCTGTATTTGGCTGCATTGCCATGGGGCATTGACATCCATCCCCCAGTCTCAAAGTGCATGCAATAGTAAGTTGCGAGAGAGGAGCTGCTGTCGTAGACAGTGCTTTGTTAATCAGACATAATAATTCTTTTTTTTCAAAATTACAAAAAGCACCGCTGAAGAAAATTGAACTGGCACTAACCACATACATGAAGCCAAGTGAGCTATCTGACCATTGTGAACAACTGGAGCAGGGCTCATATGATGGCACTGGACCCTGGACCAGGAACAACCGGTTCAATTTGTATACTTATAACTGAGCTCACTGTTAATTTGTTTTTTTGGACCAAGATATGCCACTCCACAAGCTTGATAATGGTAAAGCAGGTCATTAAAAGAGAGGTGGGACTTGATTGAGCTATGCTCAAGACCAGCTTTTTGATGAAATAAAATAAAACTTTAAAACAAAACCAACCAAGAAACTCAAACACATGCCTACACATTATAGACCACAGAGCACCTCAAACCAACTGTGCCATCATACCATAGCAAGATAGGAGTATGGGAGTCATATATTATTATTACAGCCTGGGCCATCTCTGTCTCTCCCACCATCTAGTACTCATCTTCCTTCTTTGTTGATCTGGCACCACTGTGATGGGGACTGAGGTTCTACTGGATGCAGGGTAGTATTTGCAAGTAAAGTAGTGTTCGTCCTCTAGAGGGAATGAATTTTACAGCCTTAGGTTGAGAGAGGCGAAAAAAAAGTCTTGGGCTTGCAGAAAATCTCCTGTCACTGTTAAAGATTGGTTAGTTGGTAATTGTGATACTTATAGTGCATCAGATGGGGGTCCAGAATTCCCAATAATATTGTTTTGCACTACTGGTACATGGCGGAATCGTCTCCACTTGCATAGGAAGCACTAGGTTACCCTGTATCTTCACTGGATATGTTGATACAATTCTGGGCCTTCTCGGAAGATAGTCAGTGAATTCCATTGATACAGCTGAAAATAAAACAAGCCTGAAATCTCATTGATAAGGTGTGTATCTAAACACATGAAAATCGCATTTTTGTGACTTTTCATCCTTAAGGCCTTTCATCTAGACAAGACCAGCTACTTAGAGTACATATCCTGCCTGGGATAGTGTACTTAGACTGTAGAACACCGCAAGCCAGCTTTAAAAAAATAAAACCAGAGTTACTAGATCTAAGCCGGCCTGGCTAAGGTTGGACTAGATCAAGTTGACTCGCCCGTGCTGGGCAGAGTTTCATGGAGGGTTCGTGCAGGCCCACCCGCCGAAGTCTGTGCTCGAGGTCAATCAAGGGGAACTACAGAGGAGCTAACAAAGGTGGCATTGGCTTGATAACAAGCTGGTGGTAGTTGAACTCCTATGGGAAGCGAGTAATAAGTCGAGCCAGGAGGTGCGGCAGTCACGTGGTCTCAGTCCTGCGGGAGGGTTCTGGATGACGCATGTCTGCTTTAGATATGGAAAGAAATGAGTGTGGGGAGCTATAGCTAGTTGTGGGAAGCTACAGTTACCCCTGGTGAACCCACCCGTGAAAGATTGAGTGACTAATAAGAGATGACACTTTGGTGGGAGGGAAACTCATTGCTACCCACGAAAAGGGGTCTAACCAACCCACGTACCTGAGGATCAGAGTGGTGTGCTTATTGTTCCTTCAGCAATTTGGCTCGCTTAGAGATAGTATTGGGAACCCATGCTTAGTTGGAGTGGACCACCTGCGGAACTTATAGTTGCTAGGGAGGGTTACTTTGACAGGCAACTGACAGACTGAGGCATCAGGGAGAAGCCTCCTGCATTGCTAACTTGATTGTTATTTCTTATCTCTGTTTAGTTGTTGTAAAGTGTATAAAAAGGTGTAGTCTACTTTGTTTGTAGCAGTGAATCTTACCCCCACATTACGAGCTCTGGGACTAATTAGAATCTAATAAAACTTGATTGAAGAGAATAGACCTTAGTGGTGAATAACCATTAGACTCGAGATAAATTTTCATAAGTGCTCGTCCTGCGAGGATTGGTAGCCAGTTGTCCGACCCACAGTCTTACTCTAGCTTCCTTAGTAGCTAGGAGCTCAGGACCTAGTTTTAAGTTTGAAACCTCTGGTCCTGCAGAATCTAAGAGTGGGATCCTGGGAGGCCTGGGGCTCAGACCATTCATTTGCTGTGCTCGGATTTCTAAGGATTGTTGGTTCACTCCCGCAGAACTAGTCTTCTGCACATTAAACTGGGAATAGTACTACTGTACAAGAACCTCTTTGAATTGAATCTGGTCTACACTACTTGACAGGTGATATGTACCCTACCTCGCTGAACACAACACAATAGTATTTGAGATTGAGGAGTGATTAGTTTGGTGGTTAGTTGAGTTGAGTTAGAGTCTACCTCGCTTCGCTCAGCACACTAGTGCTATTTCACTGCTGCACTCAGGTGCAGCGTTTCATCGTGAAAAGCATATAATTGACCTATGCTCAGCACCCTGTCCTGGTGATATACAATTAGAGTCAGAGTGAGCTCTGCACTGCTGATTGAGTAGTAATGATGCACAAAGAGGAGTAGTGAACAAGCTGGGAGATATATACGACACTTATGAACACAGGGGTCAATATATCCAACCAGGCAGTTCGCAAAGCCTAGCTGCTGTGGCTTATAACTCAGAATGAGGGCGAGTCACACAGCAATGCTAGCTACCATACCCAGGAGATGTATAATATTCAATGGGCGCACAGTATCTATGGACCTGGAGGGGAGGATGCCTCTTGATCAGAACCACCACCATCAGCCAGCGCGGCAGGGGAGCCCTGCTCCCATTGTCGGCGCTATACGCCCGCGCCCCCCGGACACCACTGTCAGCTGGACTCCGACAAGGCTCGCCGAGCCGGAGGTCACTAAGTCCCCCAACACCCTCCGCTCGTGCAGTGTAGAAAGACCCAGCCAGGCCAGCCCAAACTGGAGCCTCTCCGCTACGACACCGACATCGACTCGACATGCCCGCCTGACGGCTCCGGCGCCTAGCGCGGCGGCCGCAGGCAGTGGTGCTGCTCCGGTGGCCTGGCCGCCAGAGCACGTACCCCTCCTTGCCGCCCTCGAGTCACTTTTGGCTCGGGCTGTGGCGACGACGACTGCACTCCAGCTGGAGGGTGAGGAGGTTCCTCCCTACCCCCCCACCATTCAGGCCCTTGTCCGCACTTTGTGCTCACGAGCGAGCCTGTCGCCCCCCACGTCGACACCGACCTTTGCCAGCGTGGCAGCTGCTGCTCCGCTTACGACACCTGTTGATTCGCGATCGACTACACCGCCCCCATGTATCGCGCATCACGGTATTCGGACCAAGCCCCCATCACCGTGGGATTTGCCTTCCGCTCCGCTTCACACTGCCAATCCCCCTTTCAAGAAACATTCACCCCGCCAGCGCGTGCGTCAGCGCTCGCCACATCGCACCATTTACCGGTGGCTTGGTGCACCCCCTCTCTGTGCGGAACGTCCTCCAGAGGTCGACATTGTCAGAGTCCTGCAGCGCTCGGTCTCCGACAGAAACACTGCACCACGCATACAGGGTGTGTCGTGGACCCCGGCAGGACACTTGGCTATCCACACCCGGGCACCTTTCCTGGCAACACGGCTCACTCCCTTTTTCCCCCACTTTGACGACGTGTTCAAGGGAAATTTCAGAAGCTTTGGTGGCTTTGGGGAGAAGTGCATCCTGGATGTTGACACCCCGTGGACCTGGGTTGTCCTCCACAGTGTTCCAGCGAAGGCGTTCTGGTGGGTAATGGACGGCAAAGGCCAGGAGATTTGGACGGAGCTCACTTCCCGGGCTACGACAAGGAGGTGCTGACGTACCACCCTATGGTGAAGACTGGACAGAGCCGAGATGACGAAGACCACCTCTCGGTCAAGTTCGCCTTCACGGAGGAAGGGTCCGCAAAGTGTTTACTTGCGCAGCGTGGGCTTTTCCTTTTTGGTGCTCACTGTCGGGCCACCAAGTATCGGCTCTGATCCCTCTCCTTCATTCAACGTACCCCGCGGCTGACACTCACATCGGTTACACTCCTCCATGTCCTTAGCACAATTATGTGCCCCTGCGGAATTTCCGCTTCGCGCCTGTCCTGCACGGTGTCGCAAAGTTTAGCTTAATGTTACATCCCTACGACAGCCCCAAATCTACCTACCGAACATACTACTACCGCTTGCTTTATCCCTACCATATGTTCTAGACACAGAGGGGAATAAACCTTGATTCAAAAAAGAAAAAAAGAAAAAAAATGGACCTGGAGGGTAAACCAAAGGTCGTGTCAGGCGAAAGGGTTCCCGGGATCATCTGAAGATGTTCGTGGAGCGCCTTGGACTATTAATAGATCTCACAGAGAGGTTCACGACAGTGACTCCCAGGAGAGTTGGCCAATGTGACCGTTGCAGAGAAATGTGATCATGGGATACAAGGATCAGCCGAAGCTGTATCCACGGGACTGATGCTGATGTGTCAGCCAGGCAATACATGAACAAACAATATACATCTGGACAGGAGGTATAACAGAACCCTGGGAGCCAATCATATTGCTGGGATAGTTCCAGCAAGGCCCGAAGTACTGTGGCTAGACAGACACCTTATTGCCAAGCGAGCCAGCAGGTTCACAAGGGCATAATATAACCATCATGGAGTCATCCGAGATGGCTGGGAGCATACATGGACACCCCTAGGGTGGAGCCACCAGAATTATACCTTTCCTTTGACTCGTAAGGTACCCCCCATCCACCCCCGAAAAAGGCCACATGATCAGATGTGACAACTGCCATTTCGGGAACATCCCAGCAGAAAAATCTGTAAAATAATTGCCGGCCTCATTTGGGTCAAATCCTTCGACCAAATTGAGTTTCCTTGTGCCATTGCTCTTGATCTGTGAACACATGGTCGGAACTTTTGATTTGGGCCAGGAATTAAGCAATCTATCAGAATGTCGGCCCAAATCAGCACCTGCCTTGGTGTGGGGCTATGCAAAGAGACTGTATCGGTTGAAGCCTGAGTCCTCATGGGAAGACCAGCTGGAGAAGAACATAATGGACTCTCTGGATGCGGTCCCTCTGTTATCCATGAGTAGGTAAGCTATTCTTCTGGACTTGGAGCTGAATTTGATTTCTCGGCGGGCATATTTGTTAATTGTCGCCATCGGTTCGGGGATGCCTACCTCAACCACAAGCTTACTGGAACGCAAGCAGCATGGGCAGCGAAGTGTTACCCTAAGCATAGAACCTACCCTGCATCTATTTTGGCAGAGCTCGACACGGCAGGTATCCGTTGACCACCACTAACCTCATAATTCACTCAAATTTCATATACTTCACTTAATTCACTACCCTACAAGACCCGGAGAGCAGTCATTTTTCATATATAGTTACTTTGTATGTATATACATAATCTGGTCGAGGCCATTTCCCTCGGACTCCCTGGTTGTGCTACAATGAATTGTTTTCACTGCCAGAGGCAAAATTGGAAATGTGACTGTCACATCATGTGACCTTCATCGAGGGTGGATGGGAGGTACCTTAGTTACTCAGTGTGTGTATATTTAGATTTCTCGAAAGTAGTATAAAACCCCAGTAAAAACTCATGATTCAGTAGTACATCCCTGTTCCCCCAGAGCTGCGACCTCAGTCAAAAAGCTTACCTGAGGACATCGGTGGCCTCTGAGCAGACTTGCGACAGATTTGTTTAAATACATTTCTGAGTGATTGTTCTTCTAAATTTGAAGACCTTTTGATTTGTTGGATATCTAAGAAAGCTTTGAAGTATCTAAGCGAAGTCTTGGGGATAGTCCCAGAGCACTCAGGAAAGGTACCTTGTGGAATTGAGACTGCAATAGGAGCTCAATCCAAGGTCTGCTGTTGGAATAAGGACTACAAAGGTAGAGCCTGGTTGCAGTACCCAAGTTTTGGTTGTTGGAATATTGTTCTTCGAGTTCGGTCGCTACTATAAGGTACTCCAGTGTGTTCGGGGTCGACCCTGGGAGATTGTGCATTAGTCTAAGAAGTGTTTAGACATTTGTTTGAAGTGTCAGTGTGCCTTCGCCAATCCAAGTTGTTCATCTGAACTTACAGCCACTTGTGGAACTTAGGGCGTGAGCAGATTTTTTTTTCCTCTTTGAGCTTTTTTTTGATCCTTTTGACCAGATCGCTTGTTGTGAGCTCAATTCCCAATGAATGTGTATAAAAACTATATGGACCAAACCGAGTTGTAAATACGGAGGGCTTGACATCCTCAGAAATTCTACTCAGAGATTGTAGTAATTATAATATATTGTTTTGAATGCTTTACAGAGATTGTCCATTGTGTGGGAATTTGAGAGTTGGGGGTCATGATTTATGGCTGAAAATTTACTTATTTACATAGTGGAGGGCACCTCATTCTCATGTTTGGGTTATGGTGCCCAGATTGCGGAACTGGTGGGATTGAACTATTTGAATAATCCTACAGGCTAGGCCTTATATATCTATGTACTCTGACATCCATACAGTGAAACAGCCATCATATATTGTACTTAGAGGTGTCCCTTAGAGATTTCGGGCCCCATCTCAGCTCTGTGCCTCTCGGTTGGGTGATGCACAGTGTTCCAATGTGATCACAACAATGGTCACATGCCCGGAATTGGGGTGATTGCACCCTTTCGCCACACTATACAGGAAGCAACAGAGCAAATATGAGACATGGAAATCCTCGAAAGGCACTATCCAAGGATAAGACAGCATTGGTCAACTTATTCAATCCCACATCACATGAATACACAGGGCATAAGCTGTAGGTAAATTCCTCCAAGTTCAAGCCTATAATTCACATGGTATGGGTACCATAAATCAAATATGAGGATGGTAAGCCCTTTTCTATGTGAATAAGTATTTTTCCAGCTATAAATTATGACATTTTTCCAGCTATAAATTATGACCCCCAATTCTCAAATCCCCACACAATGGACAATCTCCGCAAAACATCCAAAACAATATATTATAATTACTACAATCTCCGAGTAGAATTTTTGAGGACATCAAGCCCTCTGCATTTGCAGCATGGTTCGGTACATATAGTTTTTATACACATTCATTGGGAATTGAGCTCGCAACAAACGATCTGGTCAAAAGGAAAAAAAAAAGCTCAAAAAGGAAAAAAAAAATCTGCTCACACCCTAAGTTCTGCAAGTGGCTGTAATATTGTGTTCACAGAGCTACTTATTGTAGTCCCAGACCTATTTGGAGTGTTCATTTATGAACTATAACAACGTCTTGACCCTGATTTCACCATGCCAATAAAAGATGTTCAATCTTAACTCTAATACTTGAGTAATGACCTGAACTAAAATTGAGGAAGCACTGCTAGTGATTGTGTGGTTGTGGTAGTTTGTTGTGTGTGAGTTGTGTTAGAGCATCTCTCGCATAGCAGCTATTTCATAGCTAGAGACAAGTGCACCGTTTCAACGCGCCACTTGGGTATCCAGGTGCATAGTTCACCGGCTCTCGAGACCGAGTACGTCATAATCAAGGATCACCAGGCTTCTCAAGTCTGCTTCTGGGATTGAATCGATTATAGAGAGTGTATCTGTCTTATACTGCTAGCTCCTTGATCTTTAATAATCATACACTTCCTCTTGGATGCTACTCTGTGTTGTGTAGTCCATCCAGATATATCTTGATGCAGACTTTCCTAGACTGCCTTCTTGTAAAGGTACAATTCTAGACAGATGTGTCCAGTCTCATATAAGTGAAGTATGATTATAGAATCAGTATTTCAGAGTAATACTGATCTGTTAGGGATCCAAGTGTGAAATGCTTGTATGTTTAATTCACAAAATGCATGTTTTTATGGTATAGCATATTCACTGCTTCATGGAGAAGTACAGTGACTGGCTCTCTATGTACTGGTTACATCCCCTCGATAATAAATGCAGTTGCGCTGTTAATCCTGTCACCAATGCTGTCTGGTTTGACCTGTTGGAGGAGGAGCTTGTGGGGAAAAGAGACTTTGAGTTTGATGGGGAACTTTGAGATGACAAGGACCAGCAGATGGATGAGTATTTTGAGCCCATCCTCGAGCAGAACATATATGGCATGGACGAGGGTGGGTTCCCTGCTTCTGTGACAACCAGGGCCTGGGTCATCAGGGGGAAAGGGAAAAAAAACCCAGCACCAGCAGGCAGACAGCGGATGAGAGAACACCACAGTGATTGTCACCATTTGTGCAGATGGTACAAGTCTCGCACCTGCGGTCATATTCAAAGGGCAGGCATTTAATGTCAAATGGGATCAAGACAATCCTATGAAGGCATTGTAAGCATTGAGACCTCTTCCCTTTCGTAAAAAGCTCACATGTGTTTAGACTTGGTTACTCGAAAAGGGGCTGGATCCATATCATTTGTTATCTGGCCCATGGCACGCACATCTATCAGGGTCTGGATGTTGCCGTATTTGCAACACTCAAGCTATACTGGACACAGGAAAAGGAGAAGTGGGAGCAGGAGAAGTGGGAGTCAGTGTCAAAGGAAAACTTCCTTGCGATCTACAGTACAGCGCACATCTGGGCCCTCACCAAATCCACTGTCAAATCTGTGTTCAGCAAAACTGGGGTTTGGCCATTCAGCCATCATGTCCTCACCACTGAGATGATGGCCCTGAGTCTGGAGACTGCTGCTAGTGGCCATCTTCCAGTTCCACCGATGACCCCAGTCTGCATAATGATGGACATGTTATACCAGGCTTGACAACATGTGAAGAAGGCCAGGCTGGGCAGCGATTCTGATCAGATGCCAGCAAGAAGACAGATAACTCACTGGAATCACCCACTCCACGAGTCAACCACCCCTCCCCTCCCTGCTGCCGCTGCCTCCTGACCCCTTTGCTATGCCAGTAAGAGATGTGATCATCAGTCTGCAAACCCCCTCTGTGGCATTTCTTGTTACTTCCTTGCCCATGCAGTCTGCGTCTTAGCTGCCATACATCCCCACAACAATCATATCCATGCAAAAAGCTCCGAACACGCTCCTGGCATTAGAGACTATGACAGCCCTCAAGCACGGACTGATGCTAGCACTGAAAGATGTGAATGCCAAGAACAAGGTGCAGAAGTTGCAGATGATTGCGATGCACTCTGCACTTGTGCTGAATGGCACTTACTGCGATCTTGCTCAGGGTCAATTGGCGACCCAAGAGAAACATAAAAACCACCACAGGAAGGGGCATCTCATCAGGGATGGCCTACCCTGCCTGCTCGCATCTCGCACATTCATGCACAGGGTCATCAAATTTGAGGAGGCTGCCATGGAAAAGGTGGCAGCATTAGAGGAGAGGAAAGCAATGCATGTGAAGAAAGCAGAGATTCTGAAGACATGGAAGGCACTGGATGCTGATTGAAAGAAGCAGAATGATGAGATTCAGAGCAATTGGCAGGTGTACATCGTGCTGTGGAAGGCAGAGAGTGTTATGGCCAAGAGCAAGCATCGGCATGTGGGGTGGAAGAAGCCAACATTGAAAGGTTTGTTATTTCCACCCCTTCCAAAGCTGGTTAAGCTGTCAAGGTTGAGGAGAAAACAGTTGAGGAGGACAGCTCAGATGGTCCTTCATCTGACAGTTCATCTGAGTCTTCTGACAGTGATTAACAGGAGGTAGATAGATTGATAGATTGCATATGAGTATTTGAAAGGACCCAAAGAGAGTTATGTGACTGATGTGATTGTCGGCGTGGTTGGAGTGGTCCATCTGTGACTGTATCATTGAGCTGGAAATCATGATTTGGAGATACTTCGTGGAGGAGCTTGACGCTGCGGTAGTGTGCACCGACACGTCTGGCGGGATCTCAGGCGATTAGTCATCTCTTTGCATGTGTTTAGATCAGATTCCTCCTGGCTTTATCCCTTGTATCGCGACATTGCGGGATTCCCTGGCGAGTACCGACAGCAGTTCTGGAGTCTTTGAACTAAACAAGGTACCAGTAGCCTAGAATCTCCTCAAGAGTACATCCGACATTTTTGAGCACGCTGCAAGAAACATGTCTGCTCTGGGCCGCGTAATTTTGAAGGTTGGCCAAATATGGCCTATCACAAATAGTGCTGTCCAAAAATATGATATCAAATAATATGATATGATTAAATATGAGATAATACAGATATGATATGGCTCAAGACGTAGACAGATGATATTGATACAGGGGAATATGATATGATATGATATGATATGCATATAACATGATATGCCTGGCAGGATATCATTATATTTTTTTCATATTCTGGGCTTCCAGTCAAACATTTGCACTGGAACAATTCAACACCTAATTCTGTCACTCTTTATTTCTTCTGTATACCAATGCAAGGCCATGCTAAGAGGAAGAAATCAATCTTGTTTGTGGGTATGGATGAAGTCGAGATGTACTTGGGTTGAATTTCTCCAGTTGAGCGTGGTGTTATATCCTGAGCTAGAGGGGGACAAGAAGTCCAGCCAGAGTCCAGATCTGGAAGACGTCCGGAAACCGGAAAAGGACCAGAGGCAAAGATTTGGCTGTTCTCGCAAGCACCACAGCTCAGAAGGGTGTGCAACTGTCTGGCTGTCAAGCCGGGACTAGAATGGAAACACTCCATGCCTCGGAAGTCTGATCTGAGTAGAGCTACTCCAGAAAAGGCAACAAGATTGATGCCTTGCCCAGGAACGAGGGGCAAGTTCCCAGAGATAACCTGAAGGAAACCGGAGTTCCATCAGAGTGGCGTGGGAACCAGAGGGATGACCAGAGGTGAACTGGAGGGTCAAATGGAGGCAAAGGCAAAGGATGGAGAAGAACGAGGTGAACCAGAAATGGACCGAAAAATGGACCAGTAGTAAAGGCAAAGTACGAAGACGATGTCCAGAGGTTTGGGCATAACTCTTGAGTTGAGTTGAGGATGAGGTTGAAAGTGAAGGACTCAGTCCATGAAAGGAAACATGGAAACAACATTAATTTTCCAGCTGAAGTGCTGGAGCTACCAAAGTGGTATATATACATGTAAGCTAATTGTTGAGGATGAAAAGGAAGAAACAATAAGAGTAACAATAGCTTGGGAAGGATTAGTCTGAGACAATAGGAGAGTCGTAGTAAGCATAAGTAATGTGACCTAGGTGTAACAATAAGTCACTGTCCAAATGGAGAAGTAGAAGTGAAGTGAAGGTCAAGACAATAAGTGAATTCCAGAAAAATGGATAAACAGGAAAATACTTTGTAAAGTGTCATGCGGAGAAGAGAGGAAATTGAGGGGAAATGCTCAGTAGACCTTCATTGTGTGAAAACCCTAAGATGCTTCAGAGCAGCATCGGAGACCAAACAAAGTTTGGTCCAGAGTCCAGAAATGGTCAGAGATTTCCACAGGGGTTCCAATGGTGTCATGTGCTGGTATAGTGATGGTCCAGAATGGTCTGAACGATTCTGGAAATCCGGATCCAGACCAGAATTGGGGCAAATCTGGAAGAACCGGGAAGGCAGATATCGCAGAGGTGGAGTTAGACCAGAGCTGGAGTACATAGATATAACACCTGGATTTGACTATCCACTTGGATGATGTAAATTATGCTGTCATGTTTCAATACTTGTACTTGCAATAGCTCAATATGTGCACTGGCAAAACAAGGGCACAATACTGACTGTACTACATGTAGCAAGGGATATTCTTGCCATTCCTGTGATTAGTATTGCTGTGAAACCCCTTTTTTTCAAGCATGAAAGTGATATGAAACACACCTTGAAGGACAATCAAACATCAATGAGTGCCGAAAATTCCTCCATGTATCATTACAAAGGTAGGCAGGTACGTAGCATGGGAATGATTGAAGTCGGGGCTCAGTGTGGGTCTGAACTACCTGGAAGTCATAAATATTCATGAATAATCATATCATATTCATATCATATCAGATATCACAGAATAAATATGTGGAAGATATAATACAGATATGATACAGCTGTCAAGAGTCGGATTCTCTCGGAGGCCGACGGAGGTCCGGAACGTTCTATCAAGATGAAGAGGTGAAGTGAGCGACATGGATCAGGATTCTGTTGTGATAAAACTTCGTAGATAGGTGTGAAGTCTGGACGGAGTCCGAACGGAGGTCCAAGGCAGGTGCCGACAAATGGAGCAGGCTTGGCTTCAGCTCGTGCGCTGCACCTTTCCCTACGCCCAAGGCCCGATTTCGAGAGATGACTGATTGAGAGTGAGACAGAGATAGGGCACAATCTTAATCAATATTCAAACTGAGATAAATGTATGTACATGGCAATATTTATACTAATGTCAGAGTCCAAGATATTTCCGCGTGAAACAATTAAAACAATAAACTAATTGTAGTATGTATGGGGATGAAGAATTTAGAAAGAACAATAAAGTAATTGTCAAGGAGCCGGAGGTCCGAGAACTCCGTGACCACATGACAAATCATATGTGCGCATAATTGTCGAAGAGCATGTGGAAGAGTGTTCATGATAATAAGAGCCAATGGCAAAGTTGGAGTTGATGATGAGTAACTCCGACGGTGTCCGATAGAATCCAATGGAACAGATCATGACAGTGAGGCCGACGGCGCCGATCAAGTTTACTTGATAGAATTTCTGCGACTTCGTACTCCAGTTCTCCATCAATTTCGATTGGAGGTGGTGGAGGCTGGATGCGCCCAGAGATGGTGTTCGGATGTCCGAGCTCGAGTTGAGAAATATGAAAAACGGGATGAATGCGGTGCATATCATGGGGGAGTTTAAGAGTGAAGGAAGCTGGTCTGGGTTGAGCAATAACTTTGTAAGGGCCATAGTATTGTTCGGAGAATGCATGTCTGGGTCGGACTGTTCGGAATCTGGCGGCATTAATGTAGACTTCATCACCAATGGAAATTTTGGGGTCCAGAGACCTCCGCTTATCAGCAGGTCCTTGGTAGCGCTTCTGGGCAGCTGCCATCTGCATTCGGAGTTCCTGGTGAAGAGTGTCTAAATCCGTAACGAATTCTTGGGCCCGAGCGGATGTGAGGTTGCGCTCGGGGTAGACAGTGACCGAAGGATGATAGCCCTTATTGGCGAAGAACGGAGAAACTCCCGTTGTGTCATTAGGAGTGTTGTTGTATGCAAACTCGCCGAGGGGAAGAAGTGGAGCCCAGTTGTCCTGCTGGTAATTGCAGTACATCTGAATGTATTGTTCCAAAGCTTGGTTGACACACTCGGTCTGTCCGTCGGCGGAGGGATGATAGCCGGCGGTGAAGTGGAGACACATATTGAGTGCTTCGCCCAGGGAACGGAAGAAATGAGAGACAAATTCGGAGCCCCGATCGGAGGTGACATGACTCGGAACTCCATGCTTGGAGAAAACGTGAAGGACGAAAAAAATGGGCTAATTCGGACGATGTGATTTTACCACGATTAGGGATGAATAGTCCCATCTTTGAAAGGCGGTCGACAATGACTAGGATGCTCGTATAACCATCGGACATGGGTAACTGTTTGATGAAATCCATGGAAATAGAATCCCAAGGTCGCTCGGCTAATGTAGCCGAGGAATTCAACAGTGTAAATGCTGAAAGCACACTTCTTAAGAGAAGCGTGACCGGCTTTCCGAAGGCGTCGGAGAACTTCTCGGACATGCCGACGATGATCCGCCGGGTTCTCCAAATAGATGAGAATGTCGTCCAAGTAGACAACAACGTTGACGTCGAGGAGGTCCGAAAAAAGGTCATTCATGAAACGCTGGAATGCTGCAGGAGTGTTGGTAAGACCCTCAGGCATAACAAGCCACTCGAATGAGCTGTAGCGAGCGTGGAGAGTGGTCTTCCACTCATCGCCGTCGGAGATCCGAACAAGGTGATAGGCATGTTTAAGGTCAATTTTGGTGAAGACCTTTGCTTGGCGTCCAGCCTCAAGTTGATGATGAGTAACTCCGACAATGTCCGATAGAATCCAATGGAACAGATCGTGACAACAGCCTCGAGGATGGTGATATGATATGCATATGATATGATACATGGTTTTTTGTATCCATATCATATTTGGACAGCACTAATCACAAAGGTGAGTCTATCTCACTCAAATATCATCCAAATTCCTCAATGTAACTGATATACCAGGTCTTTAGGACCTCCTCAAAGTGTCTGTCATGCATTTGGGAGTGCACCACAAGAAATGTGTCTGCGCCATGCCATGCAATTTTGATGGGTTGGCCAAATATGGCCTATCACAAAGGTGAGTCTATTTCACTCAAATATCATCCAAATTCCTCAATCTGACAGACATACCAGGCCTTTAGGACCTCCTCAAGAGGTACAACCAATTTTTTCAAGCACACCACAAAAATTGATGTTGTTGCCTGCCCAGTGCTCCTCTTCTGGCCATACAGTCTAGGACCGTTCCTTGGGTTGACCCTGGTCCTTGGGTTGACCAATCTCCATAGCTGCAATGTCACCTCCTCAACAAAATATTATGTTATATATGTTGAAATGTTCCTGGGCATGTACTCTAGTAGCTACAGTACAGTCGTGAGTTGCCAGACATGCCAGAATATGTTTTTGAGCCCATCAAAATGTGGGGAAATCACTGATCAGCTGTCCTGGTCCTGGGTTGGCTGTATTTATTTTATAAAATGGAAACTGCGCACATTGTGGACTTTTTGAGTAGACTATCTTCAAGGGACCAACTATTTACATGGTACTGGAACTTGAAATGGACAAAATGAGCCTCATTTGGGTGAATAGGAACAAATGATGATCACTTGACCCAAGGAACGGTCCAATACTGTACATGGCCAAATCTTGAATTTTGCATGCAAGTGAGTGTCTTACACCCGAAATACCTTCGTTTTTGCTAACCTATTCAGGGACGGCTAGTGCATGGGCGTGCTGAACGTCGTCAACTTGTATGGAGTGAGCACCTTGCGAGGCTCGAGCTTGGCAGTGAGGAACAGGAGTAGTAGAGTGGAAAGTGCAGTCTGTAAATATGTGTTTGCTGGGTGTATCCACTGTTATGTTGGTATTACTTAAATGTGAATGCAATACAGTTTCACATGGAATGCATAGAATTCATATACATGTATGTAAGTGGTAAACATGGGAGGTGTTATATACCGAGCCGAGGAACTCAGGACCGGAGGGACCGGAGTGAACCAGAGGATTGGAGGACCGGAAGATCTCCGGGGCTGTATACGGAGGGATCACAACACCACAGGAAGGTAAGGGTGAGTGACTACCTTGACCGGCAGGTAATCCGAGGAGGGGACAGGAGTCGGAGTACCGGAGGGGAGTAGAGAATGCAAGGGCGACTCAGTGCGAGGAGAAAAGCCAAGCAATGTTAATTATCAATCTGATGTACAAGACGTATTAAAGTGATATATATACTAAGTAGCTAATTGTATTCCCAAATAGGAAGGAGGGTGGTTCTTGACAATAAGACAAGTCAGGTGGGCTGATGGGAAGTCGTAGGACAATAAGAAAGAAGACGAGAAGATGGATAAACAGGAAACACTCAGTAATCCTTCATTGCGTAAAAACCCGATTCGTCCGGATGACTGGGTGGCTCCGGTCAATGACCGGAGCCTAGGGATGACCGGAGGTGACCGGAATGGCCGGAAGGAAGTCGGTCGACTGAGGGAGGCTGCATGGATATAACAGTATCCCCCTCTTAGGTTCCTCTCCCATGAGGAACCAAGATGGTCGAATAATGGTAAGTTGTGAGAAAATAAACAGCATCAAAAAGTCACGTGCTGTTGGTTTTCAATTGTTTGTTTGGTGTTGGTGAGTCAGAAAACTCTCTTCCTCTAACCAACACCATCTCCGAACTCCCAACTCCCAAACAAACATGCAGACCAGCGGAAACAACGACGGTGGACGCAAGGAGACGCCCGGGGACAACAGGAGCGACACCGGTGGAAGACACGGAGGGGAGACGACTGGGAAGGGAAAGGCTCGTGTGACGTCTGCGGAGCTGAGGGAGGAGATGGAGGAGCAGCGCCGCGAGGAGCGCAGGGCGCGCCGGGCCGCGATGATCGCGGCTCACGAGGAGCGTGCGGCGGAGGCCACCCAGGAGGAGGTTGCATCAGCGTTGATGCTGGCGCAACAGCTCGCGGAGCTCGACGAGGAAGACGAGGAATTTGACGAGCTCCCGCCCGTCAAAGTGCTGTCCCGGTCGCCAACCCCGGAGCGTGCGGAGGATGATGAAGAGGAGGAGAATGATGAGGTGGACAGCGACGTCGAGCAGGAAGGAAGCAAAGGTGCGTCGCAACAACTCCGGAAGTTCTGGTACTAACCCAGCCACAATAGCTTGAGATGGTTGCTGGAAGGCCCGGATGGTGAGCGCCGTGGAACACGGCCGTCAGGCGTGTAGGCGGTGCCGCCAAAAGCACATCCAGTGCAGCATCGCCGGAGGCCCCGTGCCCGAATAAATGTCGGGAGGCGCAGCAAGCGCGCCAAAAGGGATCGGCCCCCACAGCAGGGCCTTCGAGGACACGCCCGTCCGTCCAGAACGTCCGGAGCAACCGGGAGGTGCGCGAAAGCATGAGGGCGGAGCGGGTGCGATGGGAGAGAAAGCCGGAGGGTGGAGGTCACCGGTACCACGCGCTCTTGGAGCGCGTGGTAAACATCGAGGAATTGCTGGAATGCAACAGCGCGCGGTATAAGTTGGCATACCGCGCGTGCCAGTTAATTCTGAAGACCATCGCGCGGCCTGACAGCGGGGTTCCGGTTGCCCCCGGCATCGAGCGTATGCTCCGCTGGATGGAGGCGGACCCGGAGTCTGCGTCATGGGACCTGTCAATGGAGGAAGAAGCAGAGATTGACCGGAGGGAGGCAGAAGTGTCCGGAAGCGAGGCGGAGTCGGAGCGCCCGCGCAAGCGTCAGCGGGTTGCCCGCAGGGCAACGTCCGAGTCAGAGGAGGAGGAGGAAGTGCCAGAGGCGCCCCGGGCCTGCAGATCCCACTCTGATGAGTGGCCGGAGGATATGCGGGTCATGGAGGGCGTAGAGGAGGTGCGGATGGATGTGGATGCGCCGGAGGTGTCGGAAGGGCACGAAGAAAACGCAGCGACAACAAGTGTCGCTACCCAGCAGATGCCGCGGACCATCACGGTCCGCACCTTCAAGCCCGACCCCGAACCGGTTTCGGTTCCACCCCGCGTACCGACGCCTGCACCGGAGGTCCCGGTTACGGTCAAGAGGGAGTCGGAGGAACCGTGGCCCGTCCAGTTGCTGGTGATGAGCAATTTGGTACCGGAGGGTTTCTGGCAGGTCGACGGGGTTTTGGTTTTGGAGGATGATGAGGATCAGGAGATGGGGGAACCGGAAGCGACCGGAGGAAAGGAATGAGGGTCAAATGAGACCTAGTAAAAAATTGCAATATTGTAAATAATGAATGATGTAAATTTGAATTCCGAAGATATATTCTTTGTATAATTCTGAGTGATGAATTAAAATCCAGGACCGGGCTTGTTCGGAAAGCGCCGGTGGAAGTTGTCGATGTGTTCGGCTGCATCCAAGTCGTCCACGCCAACCCAAGCGTACTGATCGTCGGTATTCTCATATCCGAGCCATTCGACGTAATACCGGAGCTTCGTCCGGAAGCGCTGGTCGATCTTGGAGTCAACGATCTGTTTAATCTCAAAGTGTGAATCGCCGTCGATGATTTCCACGGCAGCCAGAGGCGGTTCCTCACAACCGGGGAATGGATTCGGAACATGCAGTTCGAGTTGGGAAATGTGGAAGACCGGATGGACTTGAGACAACGTTTTCGGAAGCCGGATGGTGTCACGGCGGACAATCCCGTGTCACTTACGCTTGTCGTGCATCAGTCACCTTGACTGTCATGTACGGACATGGCACTGTCATGTTCCACTTTGATCACCGGTTCGTCACGGCGGTTTTGGTTGAATTTCTTCGACTGCCACCTGTGTCACGATTAGATAAGATCTATCGTTCCAATGCCTATCTAAGCGCCCGAGATCTAAGCGCTGGATGACAAAGAGGCTATGACTAAGATCGGCCCGACGAAAGGGATGACGATGGGATGATGTCATGATGATGTCAGAGATGACGATAGGACATGAGGACACAGCAAGGACATTGAGAACATGTGGTTAAGGGTAGTTGTAGTATATATAGATTAGTTCACACGGTTCCCTAGACAGTATAAGTAGAGTAGCTATTGCGCTGTCGTAGTTAACCTTTTATTCCATCATCTTTCGAGATCAACCACGAGCACTACCCAATCCCTCTCTTCATACCGAGAGTGGACGCTCAGGTCTTGACTGTGACATAATAAAAGGTTACCCCTCATACCCTCGTACCGCCACTTCCGACCTCCTTTCCCTTTCTCCCCACCTACCCACTTTACCTCTTACCCTTTCTGCCGTTGCGGCAGCCTCTTACCCGAAGACCCATTTCCTCTACCACCACTCACGTCGTCCACACCGACGTTAAACAATTGCAGCGCCCATCGTGCGCGGTTCACTTGAACAGACGTTGCTACACGCTACGGGAAACGTTGAGACCGTCCCCGCGTAAAGCAGACAAAGGAGCACTAGCCTAATCCTCGGAGAGGGCTATCTCGCAGCCGCGGGGGGAGTCGTAGAAGACCCCGGACTGTTCTGTCAGCAAAAGACCGCCTCGACCTCACCACCTGCCCTAGTGGCATACCGAAACCCCGCCCGGCTTTAAAAGCCGCGATTCCTACCAGGACGTCTTACCGCGTTCCCCCATCCGACTCAGAAGACGAGTCCGAGCTATTCCACTCGGCTGTTTCTCTTCCACCCCCGACCAGACCACTCCCACCCAGCCTTCCTCCATCGGCATTATTGTCGATAACCCGCCACACCAGTCGCCCACCTCCTCCTCACCGCGCAGTATTAGCGCCCCGACCTACGCAGCTAATTGCAGCTGTGTCCCCACCGACACTCCCGAAACCCCTATCACCAGCGCCAATTAAAATGTCGCGCCCCCAGACCCCCGTTCACCCAATGGAGGAGGAAGCCCCTCCCCGAGTAATATATGTTCCAGTCCCTGCTCAGGGAAGGAACGGAGAAGAACAACCCCAGCGTTTGGGATCCTCACGGATATCCTACGCAAAGATCCCGCCGATGTTCGACGGGAACGAAAAATCCAAGTTTGAAACTTGGTGCGACGCCCTAGACAACTACGTCTGGGCCTACGCCTCGGAGTTCAATACCGAGAAGAAGAAGATCGCCTTCACGGTGTCCTTACTGGGCCGAGAAGACGGAGCCAGGTGTCTGGCGTCCAACTGGGCGCGGAACTGGAAGAAGAAGGCTCGAAGGCAGAATGCCTTCGAGGAGAACTGCAACTTCCCAGAATTTCTGGAAGACTTAGCAGAGACGTTTGCCGACGGAAACGGCACCCAGACGGCCCACATGCGCCTTACCACCACCCGCCAGGGCAAGACCGCCCTGGTAGATTTCATTCAAGCCTTCGAGCTGAATGCGGAGGAGGCAGGCTATGACCTGTCGGACAGAACAGGGGCTCACGACACCTTTATGGTGGAGACCCTGGAGAACCTCGTCTCGGACGAGGTGAGGAGTCAGCTCAACGTCGGGCTGATGGAAGCCCCCACGACCTACCGGGAGCTGAGAAGAAGGCTGATGATAGTCAGCCGGAACATGGAGCGACAGATGCTCAGGAAGGCCCAACAGGCCAGGATGTTCTGGGTACCAGCCCAGAGGAACGCTGCTGCACCAGCAGCACAGACGACCCCACCCCGGGGATATCAGGGGACAGCGCCAAACTTGGCAAAGAAGATTGGGGCCGGCGAGACCGCCCCCATGGATGTAGACAGGAACAAGGCAAAAGGCACACCCTTCCTGTGCTACAATTGTGGCAAGGACGGCCACATGAAGCGGGACTGCCCTGAGCCCCGCAAGACGAAATTCAACATCCGGGCCCTCAAGCCCGATGACTACTCCCAGGAGGAGTTGGCGGCTCTGGCCGCGATGTTGAGAGAGAAGGGTTTTTAAAGGGGCCCCCGCTTGCGGCCAAAGCGGCACCCCCTCTGATTACGAAATGCTCCCTGGTTCCAGTAAATACTATTAGATATGAAGACTTACTTACGGTTACGGATGTGAATGGACCTACTCCAGTAGTAGAAGGACTGGACTCGGCAGGAGCCGAGGAGAAAATAGCTAGTGTAGAAAAACAAAAAATACGTATCTTGGAGAATCAGAATCGGTTACGTAACTTAAAGAATCAGAAAATGGACAAGAAGAATAAACTCTGGAGCGAGTTTAAGATTCAATTCAAAAAGGCCCCTGGAACCCAAACCAGTGCAACAAATAGTGCGACGAAAAAGGGTGACGATGTCACGGAGGCTCAATCCTCGAAAGAGGAGGTAGCGCCTACAGAGAAGATGGGGAAGACGATTGATGTGCCGGCCGGCCTGACAGGATTGAAGGCGGCCAAGTGGTTATTCCACAAGACAATCAAGAAACAGAAAGGAGACAAGCTCGCGGAGGAGATGAAGGAAGTCCAGAGGCAGCGGAAGCATCACGAGATGCTGGTTCCGGTTACATTGACCACGTTGGACACAGGGAAGACGCACGCAGTCAAAGCTCTTCTTGATAATGGATGCACGACCTCGTGCATTGATCGAGACTACGCCAAGGCTGAAGACTTTGAGCTGCACGAGCTTGAAGCGCACATCGTCGCCCGGAATGCCGACGGAACCGAGAACGCACGGGGAAAGATCACTCATTACGTAGAGCTGATCATGTCCATCGGACCCCATTCGGAGAAGCAGAGATTCCTCGTCACAGGACTCGGCAAAGCCCGGATATTCATTGGGTACGATTGGTTGTTCAAGCATAACCCTGTGATAGACTGGAGAGCACAGACTTTGCTCTTTAGTCGGTGCCCGCCGGAGTGCAACATGACCGGGACGGAATTCGGACGAGGAGACCGGTGGAAGAACGAGTTGGAAGAAGGAGAATCCCTTCTACTCGTGGATTTCGGAGAAGCGATCGACTTGAGGTTGAAAGAGACCCAGTCACAGAAATTAGCAGAAGAAGCCAATCGAGGAAAAGAGCGAATGACGGAGGAGAAGATTCCCGAGGAGTACAGGGAATATGTGAAAGTCTTCGCGAAGGAATCGTTTGACTCGTTACCCGAGAAGAGACAATGGGATCATGCGATTGAGCTTAAGCCAAACTCAAAGGCCGTAGATTGCAAGATCTATCCGCTCTCGGTAACGGAGCAAGAAAAGTTGAATGAGTTCCTGGAGGAGAACTTGAAGAGCGGGAGGATCCGCCCCAGCAAATCGCCGATGGCTTCGGTGTTCTTTTTCATAAAGAAGAAAGACGGCACCTTGCGGCCTGTGCAAGATTACCGGAAGCTCAATGAGATGACGATTAAAAACCGCTATCCACTTCCGCTAATCTCGGAGTTAGTCAATAAGCTCCGAGGTGCCCGGTACTTTACGAAGCTAGACGTGCGATGGGGGTACAACAATGTACGGATCAAGGAGGGAGACGAGTGGAAGGCGGCATTCCGCACAAATCGAGGGCTGTTCGAGCCGCTCGTGATGTTCTTCGGGCTCACCAATTCGCCCGCGACATTCCAGACCATGATGAATGATCTGCTCAGAGATCTCATCAACGAAGGAAAGGTCGTCGTCTATCTGGACGATATCCTAATCTTCTCGGACAATCTGGAAGAACATCGTGCGTTGACGAAGCGAGTCCTGAAAGTACTACAGGACAACAAGCTGTTCCTCAAACCGGAGAAGTGCGAGTTCGAACGCACAGAGATCGAGTTTTTAGGAGTAATCATATCCTACAACTCGATGAGGATGGACCCCGCCAAGATCAAGGGCGTGATGGAGTGGCCAGAACCAAAGAACCTAAAACAAACACAGGCGTTCTTAGGGTTCACCAACTTCTATCGCCGCTTCGTCCGGGGATACAGCGAGGTCGCCAAACCGCTTACACGGTTGACAGGGAAGGAAGGGTTCCGATGGGAACAGGAGCAGAAGGGCGCGTTCCAGAAGCTGAAAGACCGCATTGCCGAGGACGTGGTATTAGCATTACCCACGGACGACGGCAAGTTCCGGTTAGAAGCAGACGCGTCGGATGGAGCGACGGGAGCAATCCTGTCACAGGAGCAGGAGGGTGAATGGCGCCCTGTAGTGTTCATGTCACACGGACTGAACGAGACCGAGCAGAATTACGAGATCTATGACAAAGAGATGCTCGCGATAATGCTCGCCTTGGAGGAGTACAGGCAGATGCTGATGGGAGCACGAGAGACGTTCGAAATTCTGACGGACCACCAGAATCTAGAATATTTCAAGAAGCCTCAGAAGCTGAACAGAAGACAGGCTCGATGGATACTGGAGTTAGCAGAATACGACTTCACCCTTCACCATCGACCTGGAGCATTGAACAAGAAGGCAGATCTTTTATCTCGGAGATCGGATCATGACCAAGGAAAAAACGACAATGATGACGTCGTTCTTCTGAAACCGGAGCACTTTCGAGCACAAGAAATTGTGCTCGACGGACCGGAGACAGAGATCCTGGAAGCGATCAAGAAGGAGAAAAGAATAGATCAGAGTGTCAAGCAGGCGCTCTCAAAGAAGCTCCCCGGGTGGGAAAAGAAGGAAGACGTCATTTATTACAACGACTTAATCTATGTCCCACGAGATGAAGAGCTACGAGACAGAATCATTGGGCTACACCATGATAACCCCTTGCTCGGCCATCCAGGAGAGAACCGAACGCAGGAAATGGTAGAACGTAACTATTGGTGGCCACGACTAGGGAATCAGGTCGGGAAATACCTGAAGGCCTGCGAGGCATGCCAGAGAACCAGGGTTCACCGATATCAACAAGGAAAGCTGAATCCGCATCAGATTGCCGAAGGACCTTGGCAGATTATTTCCATGGACCTTATCGGTCCGCTGCCAGTTAGCAATGGGTTCGACGCCATACAGGTATGGGTCGACACCTTTTCGAAGATGATCCACTGCGAGCCCACAAGCATGGAGCAAACCAGTGAGGGGACGGCTCGGTTGACCCGAGACAGGGTGATCAGATATCACGGAGTGCCACGGAAGATTATCTCGGATCGGGATCCGAGATATGTATCGGGGTTCATGAAGGAACTGAACCGGCTGATGGGTGTCGAAATGAACCCGAGCACGGCGTTCCACCCGATCACGGATGGGCAGACGGAGAGGATGAATCAGGAGATTGAAAAATATCTCCGGGTTTTCATTAACTATCGACAATCGGACTGGTCCGACTGGCTGTCGCTGGCAGAATTCACACACAACGACAAGACGAGCTCGTCGACGAGCATGTCGCCGTTTTTCATAAACACAGGAATGCACCCTTGGAAGGGGATAGAAAACGCAGTCGAATCGCGCAATGAAGCCGCGAACGACTTAGCAGAAAAAATGAAGAAGATACGAGAGGAAGCAGCAGCAGCGCTAGAGAAAACCCAGAAAACCATGAAAAAATACTACGACGCTAAGCGTCGGGATGCGCCGGAGTTCAAGGTCGGCGATCGGGTTTGGCTAGAAGGAAAGAACATAGCCAAAGATCGGCCGACAGGGAAGCTGGAGGATAGAAGGCTGGGGCCTTACGAGATCCTGGAGAAGGTTGGTGCGTCGGCATACAAGCTCAAGCTGCCGGAGATGGACAAGTCACATCCGGTCTTCAACGAGGCACTGCTTACGCCATACGTGGAACCCCCCGTGGGAAGGAGAGAAGAACGTCCTCCACCGAACATTGTCGGTGGAGAAGAGGAGTACGAAGTGGAGGAAGTCCTCAACCACAGAAAACGTGGACGAGGATACCAGTACCTCATAAAGTGGAAGAATTTCCCACTTTCGGAACGGACCTGGGAACCGACGAGGCACTTGTCGAACGTGAAGAAGCTCTTGAACAGATATAATGTCGAGCATGGGATCGCGGTTCGAGAGTTGTCGGTAGAGTCCAAGCTGGAAGGGATGACCATAGAGGAAAAGACGGCGCTGGCCGCAGAATTACGGAAAAGAGGCTTGATGCCACCAAAAACGGAGGAGTCCGCAAACTCGACGAAGAAGCAGACGGTCCCTATCTTCAAACAGGGACATTGGGACTATCTCATCCATCGCTTCAAACCGAAGCAGGAGACATTACCATACCCAGAAAGAAGACTGTACGACCCACAGACGGGCAGATTCGATGAAGCAGCCAAGTTTATCCCGTTACCAGGAATCGAAGCCTACGAGCGTTAATCGTCGGGACGACGATCCTAGGGGGGGGGTAATGTCACGATTAGATAAGATCTATCGTTCCAACGCCTATCTAAGCGCCCGAGATCTAAGCGCTGGATGACAAAGAGGCTATGACTAAGATCGGCCCGACGAAAGGGATGACGATGGGATGACGTCATGATGATGTCAGAGATGACGATAGGACATGAGGACACAGCAAGGACATTGAGAACATGTGGTTAAGGGTAGTTGTAGTATATATAGATTAGTTCACACGGTTCCCTAGACAGTATAAGTAGAGTAGCTATTGCGCTGTCGTAGTTAACCTTTTATTCCATCATCTTTTGAGATCAACCACGAGCACTACCCAATCCCTCTCTTCATACCGAGAGTGGACGCTCAGGTCTTGACTGTGACAACCTGGTTTCTAAGTCTGAGCTCCAGAAAAATATGGAGGTCAGGTATGGTCTATATATTGCTTTCTAAGTCTTCGGAATTTCTTGCCGGGGATATTGTCGCGTCCTGCAGGAGAGTCACGGAAAGTCCCGGTGAAGAAACTGTCACATATATGTCACACTAGTAGGTTTTCCTCCTAGAACCACAGGAACTCGACTCCGGCAAAACATTACAAGTGAATAATAAGCCTGAGGGAGTACACGGTATACTCCTCAAATTTATCTGGCTTTTCCAGAGGAGTAATTGTCCAAGAACCGGTGTGGCTGTACAAAAATCGCTCGAGTTGATGGACCGGCAACGAGTTTTCAATTCCTTCCCCTCCCCATATCCCTCACAATTTGGGTTATATATAAATTGCCAGTACAAGAAGCAATGCCGGAGAATTCCGGGGGTACAGGATAATAATTGAGCCAGGGAAACTCGAAACTCAGACCCCCCACCTCGTCGCACAACCTGGTCGCGGATTCAGGAAATTCGAAGATGTAGAAGGCAATATCTCCACTCTATTTGAACTCTTAAATTTACGGAGCACAGGGATCAGAAATCAAGTCAGAGTAGAGGCACTCGAAGAAATTCAACCAACCGGTGTGACAACGAACGGAACCGGCAATCAAAGCTAGGATCAAAAGGAACATGACAGGTGCGGTGACAGTCTAGGTGACTGATGCACGGCAAACGGAAAGTGACACCGGATTGTCCGCCGTGTGTAGGAGGCTGCACTGGGCTTGCCAATGACTTCGTAAGGGCCAAGGTATGTCTCCGAAAATTTCGGAGTTGGCCGGCTAGTGTGAAGATGCTTCGCCAGGATAAAAACTTGATCACCGATCGACAGCGTAGGTTCCCGGGACCGTTTCCGGTCTCCGGTCTCCTTGTAGCGCTCCTGGGCAAAAGTGATTTGCTCCCAGAGGAACTGATGCAGTTCTTGAAGGTCGACGACAAAATCCTTGGCGTACATGTTGGCCACATCACGTTCCGGATGAACCGTGATAGCCGGATTGTAACCTTTATTGGCGAAGAAGGGGGAGATGCCGGTCGAAGTGTTCGGAGCGTTGTTGAGAGCGAACTCCACAAGCGGAAGGAGCCGGTCCCAATCGTCCTGTTGGTAAGAGCAGTAGATGTGAATATATTGCTCAACAGTCTGATTCATACGCTCGGTTTGACCGTCGGCCTCCGGATGATAGCCGGAGGTGTAGTGGATCTCCATATTGAGAAGTTCGCCCAGCGACCGGAAGAAGGAGGAGATGAATTGGGAGCCCCGGTCACAAGTAACGTGAGACGGAACACCGTGTTTGGAAAAGACGTGGATAAGGAAGAGGCGAGCAAGCTCCGGTGAGTTAATATGGGTATCGCAGGGAATGAGGATGACCTGCTTAGAAGACCGATCAACGATCACTAGAATGCAGTCAAATTCACCGGAGAGTGGAAGCTGCTCGATGAAGTCCATGGTGATGGAATGCCATGGCCGGAGCGGAACTGGAAGGGGCTTCAGCAGGCCGTAAGGCCGGTGCCGAGGCTTTTTGTTGCGCTTGCAAAGAATGCACGACCGACAGTAGTCCCAGACGAATGTCCGGACCTCCAGCCAGGTGTACTCTCGGCGGACGAGGACTAGAGTGTGATTCTGTCCGAAATGGCCAGCCAGCTCGTGATCATGCAAATTCTGCAGGACACGTACTCGTAGCTGGTCCGGAGCTTCTCCGGTAACCAATGGGACATAAATGTGTTCGTCGAGCCGGAGAAGACCGGAAGGGTCGACATTCCAGCGCGGTGAAGTGCCAGAGGTCGCGGAAGTAAGACCTGCAACGGCGGTGGGATCATCGTTGTAGTGGGAACGAATGTCAGCGTAGAGCTTCTCAACATCCATAACGATGGAGGAACGGAGGGTGATTTCCTCGAGAAATGTGGCCCAGAGCGACGCGGAGAGTTGATCTTGAGTGAAAATAGGGCGAAAATTTTGAGGATTCAATTGGCTGAAAGCCCTATCCCCCTCTTTAGGGTAGACGTCCCATCGTCTAGTCAAAGCGTCAGGTTTAGCTCCGAGCTTACCCGGACGGAACCGGATAACCATATTAAAATGGCACAGGTATTCCGACCATCTGACTTGGCGACGAGTAAGGATTTTAGTCGTTGCGAAGTATTCCAGATTCTTGTGGTTGGTGACAACGTCGACCGGAAACGCCGGACCTTCAAGGTAATGCTGCCATTGGGTGAAGGCATCGAATATGGCTAGGAGTTCTTTGTCGTGCGTGTCATAGTTGAGTTCCGCCGGACCGAGTGTCCGGGACCGGAACGCAACTGGGTGGATTTCGCCGTCGTCTCCAACAATGGAGAGTATCGAGGCGATGGCGTAGTCGGAAGTGTCCGTCTCGACGGTGAGTTGTCGATCCGGAATCCAGTGCGAGAGTACCGGAGCTTCCGTGAATGCATGCTTGAGGGTGTCGAATGCGAGTTGGCAAGCTGGAGACCAATCCCATCGGACGTTGGAACGGGTGAGGCGAGTAAGGGGAACTGTAATCGCCGAGTAGTTCCATATAAAATGTCGATAGAAATTACAAAACCCAAGGAAGGACTGGATGTCCTTCACCTTCCAGGGCGTCGGCCAGTCGACGATGGCCGAGATCTTGTCCGGAGACATCCGGAAGCCGTCGGGCGAAAGGATGTAGCCGAGATATTCACAGGTGGTGACTGAACTCGCATTTGGAGAGTTTGCAGAAGAGTCCGGCCTTTCGAAGCCGGCGGAGAACCTCCCGGATGTGTTCGGAATGTTGGGACGGATCATCGGAGTAGATCAGTATATCATCCAAGTAAATGATGACGTACACGTCCAACAGATCCGCGAACAAACTGTTCAGGAAGCGCTGAAAAGCAGCCGGAGCGTTGGTAAGGCCTTCTGGAACGACCCGGAATTCGAAGGACCCATAGCGAGAACGAAAAGCCGTTTTAGGCTCGTCACCCGGAGCGACCCGGAGAAGATGGTAGGCATGCCGGAGATCAAGTTTTGTATATATGCGAGCCTTCCCGGGAGCATCGAGGAGATCGGCAATGAGAGGAAGAGGATAACGATCCTTCTTCGTGATCTGATTAAGTCCCCGGTAGTCGACGCACAGTCGGAGGCTACCGTCCTTCTTCTTAACGAAGAGAATAGGCGCTCCATGACTTGAACGGGTCGGGTATATAAATCCCGACTTTAAGTTCTTATCAATGAAGTCCCGAAGGGCAGCGAGCTCGGCGGGCGAAAGAGAGTAGATATGACCGACCGGAGGCTCCTCGCCGTCCATAAGCTCAATTTTAAGATCGAATTCTCGATGAGGAGGAAGATTGTAGGCTTCCTGCTCGGAGAAAACATCAGCGAACTCATGATACTCCGGAGGTAACCCGGAGAGGTCCAGAGGGGAGGTGGAAGCAAACCGAGCACGGGCTTCTTCCGAGGGAGTGGCACGCAGCGTATATTGACAACAATCCTTGTCTCGAATGATGGAGCGGTAAGCCGCAGCAGACACGAGAGACACAAGCGGGCGAGTGGTGAACGGAGGAGGCACGGAGACCTCGGGAATCTCCATAGAAGGAGCAGGAGTCTCCATGGAAGGAGCAGAAAGTGGCGGAATCGTCGGAGTCGGTGTAGGCGCCATGCCCGGGTCGTCGTGAGCCAGAGGCGCCCCATCCATAGCCGGAACTACCGAAGCAGATCCCGGAATAGTATCCAGGGTTGTCGACAGAGATTCCCCCAGGGGACCGGGCCGGAAAGCGATAGTGGCTTCATTCCAGTTAATCAACGGATTAATGCGGGTGAGCCAATTGTATCCCAAGACCAGGTCGCACGGTGAATCGAGACGGGTGACGAAGAAGTCCATATATTGAACTTCGCCAGAAGGAAACCGGAGGAGTAGCCGGAGCATCTGGTCAATGATGGAAGAGGAGCCGTCGAGATACCGGAGTCGAACCGGTTTCACCGTATACATAGAAAAGCCATTCGATTCGCACATTTTCAAAGATATAAAACAATGAGATGAACCGGAATCAACAAGCGCACGTACACAGGAGTTGAATCCCGCAACTACTCGAGAGAGGAGAGATGGAGAGATGGTTGAACATAATTCCGGCTCGGAAATGTCCGTCCGGAGAGGAGATATATTGAGGAAGACATAAAGGGCGTTAAGTAAGAGAGCGGAAGCGTTGAGGCGAACCTCGGTAAGCACCCGGGAGTCAACGCAACTCGGACCAGGTGCGGAGGGTTCCGAGCTGCTGATCAATTTTTTGACTCTGCACCGGCGGCCGGAGCAGCCAGAGCCGCCGGAGCTGAAGTTGCATTACCGGAGGTTGAGGCCTGCGCAGCTTTAGTGTTAGCTGGCCCAGGCGCTTCTGACAGTTGTCGGCGGTGTGTCCCTTGCCTCCGCAGTACATGCAGAGGTTGTTCTTCCGGCGATGCTCCCTTTCGTCCTGCTTGATCTTCCCGCTGGCATCGAGTTTGTCGGCGTAGGGGCGAGGGGAAGGTGCCATATCGGTTGACTTGGCCTTGCCCTTACCCTTGCCTCCGGCACGTCCGGTGTTATTGCCTGAGTGGCCGGGATTGCCGGAGTCGGGAGTGGAGGCAGGAACGTTAGAGGATTTGGGACTCTTACCGGAGCCCTGTTGCCAGATTGACCACCGGCAGTGTTGCCACCGCCGGGACCGGGAGGCTTCTCCCGGTCGCGCTCTCGGAGCTTCTCCGACTTGCGTTTCCAGTACCGGCCATCGATGATGCATGCGACCATCTTCACTCCGTCGAGGTTGTTAACATAGTTGTGATGGACCATGTCATCCTTGATTCGGCGGGGAAGTCCCTCATAGAACTGATACCGGAGAGCATTATCGCTCCACCGGGTGAGAACCGAGAGAAAGTCGAATTCGATGATGTAAGTGGTGATCCGGTCACCGGATTTCATCCGGCAAGCGCGAATCTTGTCCTCCGCATCCCCAACCGGATCGTGCGGCCCGAAGTTCAGGGTAAGTTCCTGAATGAAGACGGCAAAGTTGCCGTCCCAGGCCGGAATGATGGTCAGGTCGTACAGGTTGGGGGAAAACCACTGCTGAGCGCTGCCCCGGAGGTACGAAATGATGTACAAAATACAATCATCGTCCTCCGGAAAATCCTGAGGGCGCTCTGCGAAATGCAAATAGCACTGGGTGAGGAAGGACAAGAGTTTTGCCGGGTCCGATCCATCAAAGGTGTCTGGATTTCGGAGATTGGATCGGCTGGAACGAGGAGGAGGAGCTGGAGGACGAGCAGTGAAAAGGTTGACCGCTTCCCAGAAGGTCCGGAGAGTGTCCACGAATAAGGTGCGGTCAGGATCCGGGTCCGGCTCAGCCGGAGCATCGGCACCACCGGGAGGGCCAGGGGGACCTCCGGGTGGACCTCCGGGTGGACCTCCAGGAGGACCTCCAGGAGGACCTCCAGGTGGACCTCTGGGTGGAACAACTGGTGGACCGCCACCACCACCACCTCCACCACCGCCGTCACCGTCTCCCTCGTTTAAAGAAGGAGTCGATTCGCGATCAGCAGGAGGATCATCATGAGATAAATGAAGGCTTCCGGCACAATGACGGCCGGTTTGTCTGGACTCCTCCGGAGCCTCTCGGATGTCCTCAGGGACCTCAACAAAGCGAGGGACCTCAATGGGGGATGCACTGCGTGCTGCAGCGTGAAGTGGATGAGGGGAGACAGGGTACCTCACCGGGTTTTCAGGTGTCCAGGGATTGAGAACCAACCCCAGAGCGTTTGCCAGAAACGATAAAGGTGGAGCAGGTGCAGCCCGAGAGAATTGCGGACCATAGCGAAGCGTCGGAGAGACTGGGTGTGCTGGATACATCAACGGTCCGAGAACCTGGACTGGAGTAGCTAGCGGAACGATCTGGCCGAACATATGGGATTCTCGATGAGGATCCCTTTCAGACCGACCAGAGTCTACACGGTCGATTTGTTCCGTGTTGGGCAGATTGGGATTAGGGAAGCGAGACATTGCCAGTCAGAGTAGTGAGATTGATAATACTGTTATATACCGAGCCGAGGAACTCAGGACCGGAGGGACCGGAGTGAACCGGAGGATCAGAGGACCGGAAGATCGGAGGACCGGAAGATCTCCAGGGCTGTATACGGAGGGATCACAACACCACAGGAAGGTAAGGGTGAGTGACTACCTTGACCGGCAGGTAATCCGAGGAGGGGACAGGAGTCGGAGTACCGGAGGGGAGTAGAGAATGCAAGGGCGACTCAGTGCGAGGAGAAAAGCCAAGCAATGTTAATTATCAATCTGATGTACAAGACGTATTAAAGTGATATATATACTAAGTAGCTAATTGTATTCCCAAATAGGAAGGAGGGTGGTTCTTGACAATAAGACAAGTCAGGTGGGCTGATGGGAAGTCGTAGGACAGTAAGAAAGAAGACGAGAAGACGGATAAACGGGAAACACTCAATAATCCTTCATTGCGTAAAAACCCGATTCGTCCGGATGACCGGGTGGCTCCGGTCAATGACCGGAGCCTAGGGATGACCGGAGGTGACCGGAATGGCCGGAAGGAAGTCGGTCGACTGAGGGAGGCTGCATGGATATAACAGGAGGGAAGTCAAACATTTTCTGGATTCTCTGCCATCATCGACATCTACAATCAATCATCCTCGTCCATCTGCTCATCCAGCTCCTTGTCCTCCTCACGCTCTTCTTCCTCATCATCATAGGCATTGAGGCCCACCTGGGCTGCCTCTTCATTGGTTGGAAGCTTGTACATGTTCAAGACCTCATTTCCATACTTCTCCATGAACTTGTTGTCATCCATGGTCTTGAACTTGTTGGGTACCCAACCTTCTTCCCAGTGGTGAGGCAAAGACAATGCAATGCCTTTGTGGCAGTACCAAGTTCACAGTCTGACAGGGAATTTGTTGAAGACAGCGGGCTTGAACCAGTCAATTGGCATGTTGTGCAGTAGGTGAGCAGACTTTCAAAGGGCTCAACATTGGGAACGATCTTGCGAGAGTGTTCTCCCCCGAAGTTTGCTATCTGGCCATTCACTAATGCAATGGCCTTACAGTTGTCATCAATGTGCATATGAAGGTGGTGGCATTGTTGCTGCAGGCATCTTTCGGCCAGATGGCATAGCTTCCATCAGTGGGGTTGTATTCATTGTTGCTATTGCAGTAGGTTTCTTCAGTCAACGCAGAAACTCACTCAGGCAATCCCTCACCATAAATCACTTCAGTTCGATTGCGTGCAAGCTGAATAAACAGGTAAGATAATAAATAATCTCAAAAATGTATCAAGACATACTGACTTGCAATGCTTGTAGTCAATGGTGGACTTTGCATGCACTTTCACAGCTCCGGCTTGTGCAGACTCTGCTAGCACTTTTTACTGCATCAGCAAGAAGACAAAGTTCCGGTACAGCCTCTGAAGCAGGAGGTTGTCCTGGAGCCTTGTAAGATTCGGGCTCAACTGCACATAGGCATGGGTGAGTGCAATAACCTGAAAGGTCTGGATCACAATAATCTTGTGTGCCTTGTTGTACAAGGTGTCAGCAGTGCCTCCAACCACATTGGGTCTCCATTGTGATCATCCGGCAGATAAAATGGCAGAGAAGATGATGTGGAGGAATTGGTTGTCGATAGAGATGATATTCTTTGCAATAGGATTTTTACAGCGGTTTGAAGCAGCAGCCCTCAATGCAACAATCTTGCTGACTGCTTCAGTATGATTGTAAGAGAGGGTGTTCTTTCTTACTTAATTTCTACTGACTACTGTAGAAATTATGATGAACTATAACAACTCCCCAGTGCAGGTAGCAAATAACGCTGGGACTGTAGCCCCATTCCAGCACAACACCGGAAATTATGAGGCCACAGTCTTCAGCATCAACAGGCTGCTGGAAGGGCTATCCCCTGCCCAATGGACAGAAACTCTAGCTAACCGTGGGGAGTACCTCCTCCTCGTCATCTTCTTTGGGGGGAAATACCTCTTCACGATGTACCAAAACATCCTCAATGACATCTGCCTCCTGCTATCCAGCATTCCAGGCGACATGATGCTTTTCAAACCGACCCCAGCAGTCCCAAAGACAACAGGGTCTGAAAAATATGCAGCCCCCTACGACATCATTGCCCACATCATGAAACCTGCCACACTTGCCAACTTAGTTGTGCCTGGGATATACCCCATCCACAAATAACTGGTGTTCTTCCCCATCACTCTCAACCCACTCGCCTGCTCCTGCATTGTCAGGATCTACCATCCATTAACCATCCTTGACGCTGCGAAGCTCATCGCCAGCATCTGTTTTGCAGCCACGACGGTGGCCTGGGACAACCCAGTCTTCACACAACTGGTTGATCAAGCAATGCAAGCCACCAGCATGCCCCCCTAGTTCAATGCATCACTGACCTGACCCTCTCTCTTTATGCCAAGTACATCCACCACAAGATGGCCCACCTGACCAGATGAGCAACCTCATAGAGGGAATCCTCACAATCAAGCATGATGCCAGCTGACAACATGGGCATGGCAACAGGCAATGAAGGCATGGCAGCAACATCTGAGGTGGGCACTCCATTAATGTATGTGGCCACAGCCCCCACCCCCCCCACCCCCCCCCCCTTATTAGCTACACTATGAATAAACAGTAGTCTCCTGGAAGGGAGTGCTAAATATACTGAATATCCTGGATCAGGGTACAGAAGATGTATAAGAACCATATGCAACCCAAACCTGCCACATTTACTGACCATGCCTACAACATGGGACAGGAAACAGATAAGGGATATGCATGGCTGTCTAGAAAGGCAAACTATCTTATGATAGCTTCCCTCTCAGCAACAGCTGTACTGCAACGGTGGGACATATTTAGGTCGGGGTCCACTGGCCAGCAGTCCTGGCATGTCCACCACCAAACAATGTGTTCCCAAGAAATGCACTGAATGATGGTCAACCCCATCGGGATATTCCGCTGGAGGCTTTCGAGGGGCTGTCAGCCGGTCCTAAAAACTTGAGCTACTGAGGGAAATCTAAATGATATAAGGTGCGGACCATACAAGCCTCGTAAATGTCACATGATGTTACTTTTGTGACTGATCACATCCAAAAGCAGGCAAATTGTCAAGAATAATCTTGCAAATAATCAAATCTGAACAGAACCTCAATGAAAAGCTTTGGATAAATGCTGAGAACAGTCCAACAAGATCCCTTAATAACTGTGATAATATTGAGTGAGGAGTTTCCCTTGCAAGGTTGTTGGGCAGTCATGGCTTGAAAGTTATGTCGGAATGTACAGACAAATTGTGCTATAGCTACGGAATATACATAGAATATGATACATGACTGCAAAGAGATGACCCAAGAAGTTATCTAAACAATTTCGGCCTCCCTGAGATCCTCCATGATAGATGCAGGGAAGATGCAGTGTCCTAACCCACCCAGAAAGTTTGTAGCATGCGCACAAAGGTGCTTGGGCTTCACAGGCATACTAGCCTGACTTTGGGACATGATTTGCTCGTTGTAATGTAGTAGGGGCATGTTTTTAGGGAATGCTAAGACAAATTTGACATCTAGTCATTTTGGGTGACACTTACAACAAAGGTCTTGATTACTACCAGTATAGGTGTCTTTCACCTACAAATTCATGGAACTGATTCTGCTGGGTGATGTGCCTATTATTTGGGGCATTTATTGCAAGAAATTGCCCATATTTGGGTGCTGTCACACTGATCACATGACGTTTACAAGGCTTGTATGGCCCACACCTTAAATTTAAATATAGGTGACACAAGAGACAGCATCGGGACAGCAAACACAATGACCAGAGGGGGCAGCGGCTCTGCCACCAGCCACTGAGCTCCCAATGAGAGTATTAGCAACAGAGGGGGAACGGCAAACAGCCACTCGGAGGCAAACTGGGCTGGCCATCACTTCCCTAGAGGACGGCCTCCCCAGCGAGCCAATGATGAAGGGCTCTATGCAACTCCTGGCATGGCACGTGCACAGGAGGACACCAGTACTGTATGTACTTGTAGGGGAGCAACACCCCAAGGCACTGTGACAACCCTGTTGCCTCTTTTTCAGGCTTCTGTGACCGGCACCATTGCTGGAAAAGGCAACCAGGAATATTTTTAGGCCATAAAATTGGCATTCTGTGAAGAGTTCTGTGACTCAATAAACTCAATTTGGGGCATCCCAGGGATTTTATGGATGCATCTTAGCTGAGATTTTTTTTCAAACTTTATTCACAGATGTCACAATATTTTTAAGGCAACGGGCCTCATCGTGATCATGACCTGTAAGCTTTTAAGCAATTCAACATCCTGGTTCATGACCATGACCATTGCTCCCCTACAAGTATGTACAGTACAAGCATAAATGTGCAGTGCACACAGGGTTCTGAGTGCCAGAACCCAACTCATGACCATGAGCAATGCAACTACAGCGCTGGCAGATCACCACTACATACACCACGTCAGAACGACTGATGTGTAGAAGGCAGAGAAACATGCAAGAGCCGATGAGAGACTATGTGTACCCAGAGCCATGCAACTACCCTGGACCAGTGCAGACAGACAATGGTGGCCACCAGAAGAACATGAAAGCTGCAATCAAGATTGGAGCATTAAATATGAAGGGAAATGCAAATGCAAATATATACCACATCAAAAATAGGTGGTGCCACATGAACCAGATAGTAAGAGACAATAAGATTGGTGTCCTCATCGTTGGAGAATCCCACCTCGACAATGGCCAGAGGCAGAACATGGAAACCCTTTTCAGAAAATGACTCAAGGTTGAATTCTCAAAAGACCCAGAATCCCCAAACAGAGCAGGCATTGCCTTCGTCCTAAACAAAAACATGGTAAAGGTAGAAAACATAAATATGAGAGAAATTGTACCAGGGAGAGCAATGATTCTGGAGATGTGACAACACACAACTCACTGCTTTTGATCCTAGGAATATATGTGCCAAATGGAGGGGCAAAAATGCCGTGTCCTGGCAGAAAATCAAGCAATGCTATAAGACACACCTGAACATATGCAAACCCAATGTATTTGGTGAGGACATGAACATGGTCGAAGATGCCATAGACAGGTTGCCAATACCATCACACCCCGACCCCAGCGCCAGTCACAGCAATAGATGAGCTAACATCACACCTTCATGTAATAGACGGATGGTGTGAAACTCACCCAACAACGTGCACCTATTCATACCACCAACCCCACGGCAGCTCCCAATCACAACTCGACCAGATACACATCAAATACAACTAATTTGATCAAACATTCGAGTGGGAAATGCAGACAGACCACCGAATGGTGACAATGAAGTTGACAACTCAAGATGCACCAACTATCAGGCATGGGCGATGGGTTGGCCAACTCACATCATAAAGGATAAAACCCTAACAAAATTTATACACGAGGAAAGCATACCTCAGGAAAACCAAGAAATAAATAAAAAAACTGGACCGCACACAAGCCAAAGTACAACGCCTAAACACTCTGAGCTGCTTTCAAGAAGGACATAGGAGATAAAGCCCATGAACACTCAAAGATTGTAATCCCCACACTAGTAAAATAAATTGCAGAGCTCAAGGTGAGGCTCAACATCATCCTGAACGACATTGATATATCCCAAGAACAAAAATTATTGGGTGCCGTACTCACCGAGAAGCTAGCTCAACTCCAACAACAAAGACACAAGACAGCCAGGATAAATTCTCAAGTCCAAAACTGACTTGAGGGGGAGATCATAGGGTGATACTGGTCTCAGATAAACAAACCAAACAAGCCCAGAGAAATTATACACAGACCAGAAGACAACGGAAGACCCTGCAGATGTCAGATATGAGACAAACTCCAAGAAGATGGCAACGATGGCCGACAACTACCACAACCGGATACAATTTGACCAAAGGGAAACTGCCCCGAATATCAGATATGAAACGATTGAGGTTATCCTACAGAGAATCACGTGGAAGACAATCCCAGAACAGACAGAGGACCTCAGACAAAGACTTGCCTCACACAACATAAAGAACTCACTGAAACTCTCGTTGAATGACAGAGCACCTGGGTTAGACAGCATGAAATATGAGATATGGAGAACATTAGATGCATGCTACGAAACAGCGACATCACTGAAGAAACCAGCATTCAACATACTCAGAGCTATGCAAACCATTTTCAACGACATAGAGATCCATGGGATGGCAAAAGGGATAGAATTCTCAAAAAGCTGGATGTGCCCTCTATATAAAAGAATGATAAGTCAGCTATAGTGAACTACAGACCTATACTATACCTGACTTCCATCATGGGCAGACTAGGAAGCTGGGCACCTGGCAAATATAAGGATCAGACTCGGGGGAGGGAGTAGGACTTCTGAGGCCAGTGCATGCCAAATTAGGGGGCAGAATGATGGGTTGGCTGAAAGTTGTGGCATGTTTGGTTGCAGGCCAGAGGGTGAGAACATCATTTTCTTAACCCTGAGCAACCATCTCGCCCATTTCTCTGCCAATTCCTGGTCAATCCTGGACTTCGGTGGCTTGTTCTTCTCGCTTGATCGCAGGCTTTCTCTCGGGCATAGAAAATCCTCTGGAAATGTCCTCCTTCTGTTCCAAACTCCGGCAAATGATTGTGATATGACCTTAAATATGACAACCCGACAACCTGCATATCAAATGATCCTTTGACACCACAAGTCTAGCACTTGGCATGGGTTATACTGACAACAGAAGGTTCAGTTGAATAGGTGCTATGTAATTCTATATGTCTTGTGTGTCTCTTAGTGTTGTCCAATAGATAAATCACCCTAATTTCAGTGCACACAATGTACAAATGTCGGGTTCTCAACAGCATCCTTTGGGGATAGAGGAGAAGGTTCAAATATGTTTATAAGAAGTATATGGTACTGCCTGCAACTTATTTGGGCAATCCCCATCCTCTCACTGGTGCGTGGCCCTCATTTGTTTGGCAGGGTGGGTTCTGCAGCTCATACCTCTCATACTCAGCACCTTATACTATGACTTGTATAGTTCCATTGTGTCATTTCAAGGTTCATATTGAACCATTAGAGTCCCTTGAACATTTTTACACACTGCGAGGCCATCTATTGAGCCTGAGACAACGAATTTGCGGGGGCGCCCAGGTACCCCATCTACTGCCTTTTTGGGAGTTCCTACCAAAAGAAATTCGCTACACAGTCAAAACACCACTGAAATTGGTGCAAGTGTGCTTAACTTGTTCACAAGATGTAGGCCTTCCATTTGAAACCCTCAGGCCGTCTGAAATCCCTTATACAAGGACGTTAATAGCCTAAAATGCCTAAGGTACCCAGGATCCCAGCACATGACAGTATCCCTACTGAACACAGACTATAAAATATTCAAAAAGGCACTCACAATGAAAGTCGTAAGGGTTGCCCCTGACCTAATCCACAAAAATCAAGCGGGCTTCGTTCTGGAACAGTACATATACCATCAAATATGGCTCACCAAGAGAGTCATTGAGCTCACAGAAGTGACAGAGACTGATGGGATAGTTGCTCTTGATCAAGAAAAGGCCCATGATAAGATTGAGCACAACTACCTCTGGAAATCCCTCGCAAACTACGGCATACCAGCAGAGTTCATCAACATGATAAAAGCCCTGTACAGTGATGCGTACACATCAGTAATGGTCAATGGCGAGTCCAGCCAACACTCCTTCAAAGTCACCTGAGGATTAAGACAGTGTGACCTGCTATCCTGCCTCCTCTTTGATCTAGTGAATGAACCTCTCATGGAAGCCCTACGACAATCCAAGATGAAAGGATTCAAGATACCCCCAGAGTGGAAGAAAAATTAATTGCAACCCTGTTTGCCAATGACACACTGGTATACCTGGACTCGGAAGACAATTTTGGTATGCTAGTCAAAATACTTAATAAATGGTGTATGGAATCTGGTGCGAAGTTCAACATTAGGAAGACTGAAATGATACCGATAGGAAACATACACCATAGGGACCAGGTACACACAAACCAGTTTATAAATGGCATCAATGGCACCACAATCCCGGGCCACATTAAGATCACAAAAGAATCTGAGCCTATTTGAATACTACACCCCCAATTTTGTCGGATCTCCAAGCAAGCTCCCAGGCTCTATATTAAGACTTGTATGGTACGACATCCCATGAAACGTCCCGGGGATATCGAATACGACAATCCCCAGAGAATTGCATGATCTCCAAGCCCCAGAAGGTTTACGCAAGAGGTCAGGGCGAGATCACACAAGAGTGGGTGCCTTGACATCTGCCACCGTTACTTCTCAGACATTGCAGCTGGCCTCAGACAGAGCAAATATAAGAGGACCCAAGGCGGTCGAAAATCAAATGAATTGTATGGCTAACTATGTCTGAGCTATGTATAAAATTACCTACGAATATGGATACATGTGTGAATGCAGATTAAATGAGTAAGTAAGATTTTGCAGTGCCGTGCGGTGTGCACGGCACTCGATCGCAGTCGACAACAAATTACTGGAAGAGTGCAAGGTCAGGATTGCCATAGCAGCGGCAGTCAGCCTTGAGGACCTTCGCAATGTTCCTGTAGATCCATCAGCAGGGGTAAACGACAACGAGGGGGATTACATACTTCGAAAGTATTTTCTCATCGGGCTCGTCGTGAAGTGTGGCTAGCTCCTCATCCACCTTCTCCCAGAACTTGGAGCTGCCCGATACGTCAATGATAATCTGGTGCTATGGAAAGGTGGTCAGCAAAGGCACGTTGCGGAGGAGGGTTGATGTACCAAAATTGCGACATGGGCCAGCATGGGCATTGTGACCTTCATGTCTGCATCGGGAACAATGTTGACCAGCTCCTCGCAGAGCTTGATGATGTCGAGGGGGGCCTCACGCTCTTCAATGGTAGTCTCACCCTCGTCGTCCTTGGTGGCGACCCACAGGGAGTTGAAGATCTGGGAGTAAACAGTGAGCACATCAATCAATGGAAGTCTCAGTGCACGTACAGCTTTCTTGATGCTATAACGGTGATCAGTCAGGTGTGTGCGGACACGGCTCGTGACAGCGCTCCAGATGGTCTTCTCCCCGATTTGCTCAGAGGTAATGCCCCACTGGCCGGCATGGTCCTGGATCAAGGACTGAAAATGGCATGAGTGGTAGTGGAAAATGGGGAGCGCAGACAGTGACCTTTACAATCCCGCTTGGACTTCTTGACATAGTGGCTGATGTTCAGCGACATAAGGGTGCGGAAGCTGTGAATATCCAGCTTGCTCTGCGACCATTGTCAGTGCTGTCGATTGGTATATACATACCTCAAGCTTTTTCGGGATGACAAAGTCAGCAGCGCTGGGAGCAGTGAGGGCCTGCATCTCTGAGATCTTGAGGATGTGTGCAAACGTGAGAATTTTGGTGTGATGCTCCACGATCTGCAAGCAGAAAGATCAGTGCAGGCAGCAGAAAATTGGTAGGGGCCTGCCTGGGAGAATTCCTCAAGAGTCATGACACTCTCAGGCTTCAACTTGAGTTTTTTGGCGACGAGGACCCCAAATTGGGTAAAGTCCTCGGTGACATGCTGGCGCCAATTGGAGCAGCCATGAGGGGTGTACGGCGATAAGGAGTGGCGGTTGCGCTGGGTATTGGTAGGGTCGAAGGAGGAGGACCTACAGCTTGTTGACACCTGATGACAGATGCCGAATCGGATGCAGAGTACAGTCACGATGAAAGTGGTTGGAATTCCCATGGCTCAAAGGCGGTAAGTGGCTCATTTTCCAGGTCCACAGCATCTGATTTTTGAACATATGTTTATGCTGGATCTCCTGGATAATTTACCGTGTCTGCAGCTCTCAGATGACCAGCTTAAAACTGTCATTTGGGTCATGCGCGAATGCAAAACACCAAATGTTCCCTCGTTTACGGCCTTGAGAAAAAAGCAAGCTCAGCTCACCAAAGATGTAAATATCAGAATGTTACGACACACCTCCGCCATGGGGAATAAATTTTATATGAACCATCCAGCAGAATTACTCGCACTGGTAGCTTTTTTTTTTTCTGAGTTACTGTTTGTACGCTGAAGCAACATGGACAGGATTGGGCAAATCCCCTTGTGCGGGAGTTTATACAAGTCTACCCGGAAATTACAGAGCATGTTTCGGAATTCAATCAAGCGGGAAAGTGGACCAAGGAGATCGATCTTGATGATCTCTCCCCAATGTGGGTGGACTGGGAGAGGAAAAGCGACAAACATTTCTATGTCAAGGAGCTTGCACAGTTGGAAAGCGGCCAATTTGTCATTCCAATGTGATGGGTCACGGTAAAGAAGGAGGTCCACGTTGACGTTTACCATGTTATGCATTATCCTGAGGTCGGTGTTCTTTTTTTACAACATATTCAACCACTGACATCCTCACAGTCAAATTGTTTCATAATCTGCGATGAAACTCTTGTCAGAGTCCGTGCGATGGACCTACAATACAATTTCCTTGATCTCGAACAATCAGGCTATGTGATGTGTTTCCCTGGTTCGTCATTGTCCAATGTGTATGTCATTCTTTTAACCAGCCATTCACTGGTTGAGCATTTTGAGATTTTCACCTTCTTTTCCAGTGAAAAATGGTGTTTATTTTTCAGACATTTTTCACTGAAAAAGCATGTGAAAAATTCAAAACTTTTTCATCACTTTCTTATTTTATTTCGAATTCTTCACCTTGAATCGAGAAAGTGCTAAAAAAGTTTTAAATTTTTCACCTTATTTTTCAGTGAAAAATGTCTGAAAAATAAACGACATTTTACACTGAAAAAGAAGGTGAAAAATTCAAAATGCTCAACCAGTGATTGGCAGATTCTGTGCCAGACTGGGCACAAAAGATGCCAAACCTTGTGCGCAAGATTGCGAAAGGACGCCCAGTTTTCTCCCTCCGGATCGTTCCATGGAGCATTGATGTTTCTGGGAATGTTACCAAGCAATTCAATCTGCACATGAACTTGTACATGTTGAATGCCAATCTTCTGCATCAAAAATCTTCGCAATAAAGCGGGTAAGGCCGACGAGCGGCAAGGCCCGGTAACGCTTTGGTTGGTTTAAAGATGGTAAATAAAGCTGTAATGCCAGTGAGCGGCGCTGCGGCACGGTCGGCATAGTACAATCAATCATGGCTGCACTCTTGAGAACTGCTTTCGGGGCTCAAATGCAGTGGGTGGTGCCAACAGGTGACACGACCCGCCATCAGGAATCGCACTTCCTGAGCCATAATGCTTTTGAATCAACAACTTCGACCCAATAATATTATGAGATTTTATGGTGGCGGCCCGAAGCTCGCTCGCTCGACGCTGACGTGTCGACCAGCTCGCATTGGGCCGCATTTGCGCCAGTGGGTTTTTTTATGACTTTCCATACATATTTCTGCAGATATTACAACAACCTAGGATAGAGGGAAGATTGAGATCAAGGATAGGAAGGTTCACTTGTGTTGGCCACCCAGCACCTGAGGACAGTATAAATGCTACAAAGTCCAGTAAATCCCTGAACCGAAAGTGCACAGGTTGCTCAGAAACTTTGTGAACTCCGTGAACTCGGTGAACTCTCCATGAACTGGACTTTGTTTGGTCAAGCGTGCTGGAGAGACCGCATTTCCTTATCTCTGGAGGGATTTTCCAGGTAGCAGGAGGCTGTTTTATTCCTAGTACTAAGATAATACATGTATTACGATGATGTAGCGAAGAAAGAATACGATAAAATCTCGACTACCAAGCGTGCTACTCGGCGGACACCTGTGAGGTGGAGCCGGGCATACGCGGACGGCGCGTGCTTCCCCGCATCGGCAGTGTCCGCGGGGGGCTTTGAGTAGGAGTGCGCGCGCCGTATGCGCTGCGCGGCCGATGCGGCCAGGAGTCCGAGAACGTGCACGTCACCGACTGTGAGGTGTTTCTTGCTGGTGCGCTTCACGGCGGACATGCTGGGCATGCTGGACACGGGAGAAGGCTTCAGGGTTGTGCTGAATGGCAGCGCGTCAGCGCAAGCCAGTGGTAATGGTGGATTGATAACACACCACTTTGTACTCGAGGCCCGCGTGGTACCAGACCTTTGAAACCCTGAAAATTAGCCTAGACGGTATCCATTCTCCACATGGATGATCTTCGTCTGGTCCAGGGCACCAAATATATTGATAATTTGGCGGGGGGCCGCGGCGGCATGGAGGCGCGCGCTGTAGGCTAGTTTATGGCATACTTAGCATCGGGAGGAATTCTAGGGATAGTATTCTCAGTATACACAAGGTTTTGAGCTGGGCAGGCACTCACAATGTAGGCAAAAGCGAGCGTACCGATGTGGAGACAGAGAGATAGAGAGGCTGATGCCAGCCAAACACAAGCCAAACATTACGCGAGCCGTTTTACACCAGTTCACGTGTTAGTTCACTGACTTCACCAAAACTTCACACAGTTCACGGCAAACTATGTGAAATTTCTTATATACATATGTTCTCACAAAGTCCGGAGGGGTTTGGCAACAAAAAAAGCGGCAGCTCAGGATAAGTTAATCCCCAGCTCAACTGTTAACACCTAACACGCAGGATTGAGGGGCCCACAAGGAAGCCCAGTCTGAGGTTGAAATGAAAAATGAAGGATCGAAGGAGACATGGTGAAAGAGAAAGCAAGCTGCTCTTAATTGCTGAACCTTTAGGTTTGGCTACCCAGGGGAACATCGATTTCGTCCATCATTTTTGATCTGTTTGTCATAAAGAATTGGTCATGGCGAAATAAAATCATAAGAAAATGGGACAAGACGTGAGAGTAAATCAAAATGCAAAGGTATGTTTCTCGCCTTCTTACTGGCTTGAATCCTGGTGTACCATCCTGTTTCATTCACAGAAGGTCCAGAAATTGTCCTAGTTCAATTTTGTTCATTAGTCATTCCTGCTTCATGATCTAGCTACCATCAGTTAGTTAGTCATTTCTGCTTAATGTTCGCTGATGCAACCTCGACGCGACACATGTCTCTGCCAGTGTCAAAAGCATCTTGGATCCCTCTCCAAACTTGATGACTGAGGATTGGGCCTCTTCAAGGCGGGCGCTGAACCTTTAGGTTGAAATCGAGGATGTATTTTTTCGATCGGAACGCATTGATTGCATAAGAAACCAGCTCGTGGGGGGCTCTTTGACTCATACCACCATCACTCTTTCTCTGGCAGGGCTCTTGAGCTGTATTCTGCAGGGATTTCAGTGGTTTTTTGGTGTGGGTTCTTGAGCAGCACATCATCTTTCCACACAGGACTATCTGGTCTTTCCTCAAGCTGTCTGTGCTGCCTGCTGCTTGCCTTGCTTGCGTCGGGACCCTCCTTATCGACTCTCGTGTCAATCTCGGATCTTGGGTCACATGGTTGATGGGACACGTCACCATCCGGTTCTCGGGCCTGTAGTAGCCGGCACATGACTCTCTTGATCCGGGTCTCGAAGCCGACAATCCACTGCGACGAGTCATCGTCTCATGATCAGGGTATGGAATGCTTGCAAAATAGTGGACCCAATGCCCTGCTATTGGATTGGGGTATGAAATGCTTGAAAAATAGCGGATCCGATGCCCCGTGCATGGTTTACCTGGCCATCTGGTATGGAAAGCTTGACAGGTATGGAAAGCCTGAAAAATGGTGGACCCGATGCCTCAAATAGTGGACCCGCTGCCTGGCTATGGTGGACCACTTGCATTATCCATAATGGAGTCCCCTCTGGCTCATATCTGGGGGAGCAATGTTGGTCTGTGCCACGCTCCACGTCCGGGAAGACACTTAAACTATGCTTTGACTGCCCGAGCAGAGCACGTCCTAAGTATGACGTAAAAACTGCTGTTAGCCAAATCCCGGCAGGGTCCCCTTGTGGGATAGGCGAAAATAAGTTGGGGGACTGCTTATCAAAACCATCCGAATGGACCGGCAGGTCTCAGGACACCCTGCGCCCGGCACTTTGTGCAAGGTGGTTAGTCGCATGGCGGTAGCGCGTGCGGCGAGACAGAGAGTCTTCATGGATGCGGATCCGTACGAGGTGCCAGTCCTCAAACGAAGCAACCAGGAAGGCAACGGGAAACTGCCCTAGAGTCGGTGGGTGGCGGGCCGTGGCATGTGATGGTTAGTAGCCCCACATGGCTGGAGAGTACTAAATCCTCTGTCGGTCTGCATTTCTGAAATGCGATGCAGGCTTAAGTTGATTCCTGCTGACCCTTCCCGACTGTCAAGCCCATGCATACATAAAAAAAGGGTTTACAGCCCCATGGGTGCCGTTAAGGCTATGGGGAAGGGGTGGGCCTCGAAAGAGAACCCTTTACGGTGGGAGGGGGTGATTTCTGGTTGAACATCAACTCATTAGAAATGCGTGGACTGTGCCATGTCTGTAAGGTACCCGAGACATTGGAACACATTGCGTTGGACTGCGAAGCACCTGGCCAAAAACTTATCTGGGACCTTACACGACAACTCTGGTCGAAGAAATACACCCAGTGGCCCAATCTGAGCTGGGGTCTGATTCTGGGCTGTAACCTCGTGAAGTTTAAATCAGACAAAGGCAGGGTTGTCCCAGAAAAGGGACGACTGTTTGCTATTCTCGTGTCAGTGGCATGGCATCTGATATGGAACTTACGGTGAACCCGAGTACTTGAGAACCCAGACATTATATATACACCGACACTGAAATCCACAATCGATGGCTGAAAACTATTAACGGTGCCCTACAACGAGATCGATTGCTGACTGATAAAATAAAATTTGGCCCTCTCACTCTGAATAAACAACTAGTGTTGAAAACATGGAGTGGCCTACTTATGGATGAGGACTCACTGCTGGATGATTGGACAAATGAGGGGGTTTTAGTGGGTATGCGGCCCATGACCGATAGACATGGGATAGGATAAGAAACTTCGGGCCGGAGTCCCACACTGGTTAAAATATGTGCGTAACGGCATTTCCTCCTGAGCAAAACTTCCCTGGCAATGACTGGTCCAATAACCAGCAACACAAGCGGATGAGCTTGGAATGCTTCTGCAGACTAAGTTTCATTATCCCAAACGCTCCAAAAAAAAAAAAAAAAAAAAAAAAAAAAAAATGAAACCAGCTCGTGACGGCACTCTACCACGATAATCTATACTCGACGCTTGTGATTGCTGCAATCATTGCTCACCTGTACTCACTTCCGCACACACTCGATTCAAGACATCGGACTGCTTCTATCGACTACAGTACTATGATCCAGATCTACAAGTGGCGTCAAGTTTGCATCGCACGCACCGGACACGACATGGCGGTGCAGCAAGAGTTTCAAGGTCTCATAGACACGACACATATGAGACGGAAACCTGGATGGCTGCGGAACAGCCAGGAACATTGAAGTGGATACCTGAATGCCGACTCGGTGACCCGGTGCATACATTTCTCCATCGCGGGCCTGGGGTAAAGCCTGGAATGCGATACTTCCAGGCTGCAACGGCACGAGCGGGTCTCCAATCGCAGACGTGCAGTACGGCCGTGGTGAACGTGTACGGTGTAGGAGATTTTTTGGCCGATAGCAGACAGTCGGAGCGAATGAGAAATGTGAGTCTGCCAGTGTGGCATTGGCGGATTGCGGTGGTCACCTAACATCAGATTAGTAGGTAGTTGTGTATCTGTACAGTGCGAATAAACCCATACCCTTCAGTTATTTGGTGCAGCCATCACGAAGTTGGTATCGAAGGCTTCGAGCATGGGGGTCCCTGTGTCAGTCAAGAGCCTGACCTGTCCCTCTGGAACCATGCTGTAGAACCACGACAGCTGGTCGCGAGAGTAAGCTTTGGTCTTTTCAGCCTTGAGGTCGCAGCGCTTGAGTTCCTCTCGCAGCTCCTGCGATATATGGTTGTGTATGCGGTCCAAGCTGAACGGACGAAGAATACAGAGCCCGTTGAGCGATCGTACACGCGATAGCATGACGTATGCACTCTGAATCGTCGGACAGCTTGCCAGATCGATGCAGCATACATCGAGTGAGCGGCCCTGGGCATTGTGCGAAGTGAAGGCATAGGCAGGAATGAGAGGGAGCTGCGAACGTGTTGCGCTGTAGGTCTTTTCCGAGTTTGGGAGGCAGAAGTGAATTGTGTTGGTGATGGGTTTGAGCAATACCCGGTGAGGATATGGTGCGTCAGGGTCGCTGTTTTTGTATGCTCTGAAGTCGACTTCCGCTGATATCGCATAGCGACACCCATCGATCTCCTCATAGACGATTGATACCAGCATCCCCGGACTGCCATTGGAGATCCCCAGCTCTGTGGCCAGATTTTCGGTGCAAAACACGGCCATCCCCGGCATGTAAGGAACCTGGCATTCAGTGAGCGACCACGCCATGAAAGCCAATGAAAAGAAACTTACCTTTCCGCCAAGATCATTGGCTTCTTTTACAGGTACCGACCATGCAGCCTGAGCTACCACACCAGTAAGCTGTTTTCGCCTCCGACCAGGTCCCCTTGTGTCGCGTGAGTGATAAACATGGTAGTCTTGGCCAGTTGCAGTAGCGAAGGCCTCAGCCATGTTGGTATTGTGTCGATCTCGAGCAGCATTTGTATACACAATTAAAGGACACGCATGCACCGGGTCGTCAATCCACCTGTTAATGTCGGTGAGGTCTTTAGTCGCGTCACTGCAGTCTGAATTTGATAAGACATATCTGTCTAGAATTGCCTTATCTTCCTCGGTACATGTGCCTTTCCGTAACCATTTGAGAATGCTCATCAATAACGGATCTCCCCTCTGGCACATTATCTCTTCGAGTACAACCACATGTTCGACTTGGTGCCAGATCTGTATGCCCTTGACTTCTTGGCAAACTTTTTCGTGTAGGTCATTCAGATTATCGCTTACATGACACTGAACCAACTCACAGGCAAATAATGAGTTCCCTCCTGGCGGTGGTAGCTGACAAGGATCACCACAGGTTGCCCAATTTAAAACGCCGCATATAGTATCTGTGACACCTTTCCCCATGCAGAGATATTCGGAAAGTCTAGCGAGATCCTGTGCACTCAAAAAGTAGACTTCATCTAGGATCAAAGTCTCCAGTGGTGCGATTCGTTCTTCAAGACTTGTGCGCAAGCGGGTGTTGACTTCATTTTCGCTGGCATCACTCGTAAGCTGGCTTCGGAATGAATGGTGCAGCCACCAATATCACTGGCAACAACTCCTGTTGGTGCAGTCAAGCGCAGCCGCTCAGGATGACCGGTTAGCTCAAAGAACTCTTTCCACGCTCCAAAAATCACTGACTTTCCTGTGCCACCAGGCCCGGTACAGAGCAGGGATATAGGTGAATCTTTCCGGCCAGTCTCTATTTCACGACCAATTTTATCTGCTAACAGTAGGAATGCATGAGTCTGTTCGTCATTCAGGGTGTATTTAACAATGAGCGCAAGACACAGTTGCTGGTACGGATGCAGCAAGTTCCAGCATGAGTGTGACTCGGAATTGATATGCTGTTTCTCATACAATTCTCGTGCTCTCTTTGCTTCCTCTGCCAAAGTTGTGCAAAGTGCTTGCGGTATCCTCGAAGATGTCTGACTACGGCGGGTATTTTGTTCCTCTGTATGCTCTGCCGCTCTCAGACGATGTTTAATGAGCAAATCTTTTTTTCTTCAGAAGGTCTTTCACAGTTGTCGATTTTTCGCCCTTGTGTTTCCTTTAAAGGGAATGCCCTTTTGGGATCGGCACCAGCGGCAGGCGTTGTTTTCAGACCCCGCTCACAGGAGTGTCACACCTATATTGCAAGGGATTTGGAGTCGGTATACCAGCAAAAATGTAGGTTCTCAGTGACGGAGTCCTTAGGCCTTTTTTGTGGCCAATTACAGGGTGGCATGCAAGGATAATATTCAGGAAGATAAACATTTTTTAATTACTAATGAAGATTTGAATGAAGATAGTGCAAGGGTGGCACAGAGATAGATAGTATTCAAGTAAGTACCAAGGTAGATAATATGATACACCTGAGAAGGCATGGTACACCGTCCGACTGTGAGTCTGATGCAAACGGGCAAGGTGGGAGCACAAGAGCAGGGGCAGGAATCGAACGATGTGTATAGCCACCAATCATCAAACAAGGACACAACTTTGGGACGGAGCCCCCTTGGTAATCGGCAGGCCGATCCCGGGATCGTAGTCGCCATGCCAACAGGTAGCGACGGCGGTTGCGCGCTCAGGGATGGAGGCCACTGTTGGGTGGCATGGTGTGATGGTGGTGGTGGTGCGAGGAGGAAACGCGAATATAACGCGTAACGCAGCGGGGATTGAAAGTGTCAGGCTGCCGCAAAGTGGCCGAAAAGATCCTTCCTAATAAGGGGATGCTTAGTCACGAACCCAAGGGCGAAAAGTCAAAAACTGTCTTTCACAGCAACGCTTGCTCTGAATATGTCATCTTCATCCCCAAGCCGTGCTCTTTGTCTGAACTTGGCATGTGTCTCATTGCTTGGTGCATTTTTTACTGCACAAAAGCCAACATGATTGGCCTCTAGGACGATTTGCTGTGCATCTCGGGTTGCTCGGGTATCTTTAGTGAGTGCCGGGTTGTCTGCGTCCAACTCATCTGGATCAATGGCGGTTTGCATCGCATTTTCCCAAACCGAATCATATTCCTCGTGGCCCTCGTCATCTCCTATGATTCCAGAATTTTGCGCCATTCTTCTCAATTCTGCAAGCCGTTTACTACGTTTCGCTGCAAAGTCAAATTTGGCATCCCACGTCTGATATAACAGCTGCAGGTTGAGTACAATTCTCGCATGTTCAGGCGACATAGACAGTTTAAATTCACCGAGGGTGTCTGACCAAGCAGTCTCCGGAGATTTGAGAGGAGATTTTTTTGCGTCGGACCAGGGCTTGAATAAGGTGAGAATGACTACAGCATACTTTGTCCGGTCGCTTTCCGAGTCGTTCCGAGGAATATGGTAGCCCAGTAACACGGGTATCACAGGGGTGTCCAACCTTTTTAGGCAGTGAGTGGTGTACTGGGGATGTCCTGACTTGAAATTTAAGTATGTCTTTCGCTGAGTCTTTGACTTAGGCTTCTTCTCTTGGATGTAGTTTCTTAGAATATCCCAGACGCACATCAAATCAAGCTCGGATGGCCGGTGGAACACATCATTGAACAAGTTTGAATACCTCTTCCCTCGGGCATCATCACTGCAGTCGTCGTCTTCACAAGCTTTATTGAGGCTCTCCGATGTGAGCAGGACCATACCATCATCCTCGTCATCCGGTATAATCATATGTTGGACCTCATCTGAATCCAGTGCTCCATGGTCCAACTCTTCTGTTCTTTCCACATGTGGCATAGAATCCTCAAGATCAACGGTAAAAACCTCGCGTGAGATATCTCGGAGCATCGATGACCACTAGTACTCCCAATATTGATCCGAGGTGTAATTATTCATCCGACCAAGTAAAAGGCTGGCAGTTTGTTGGCCCGTCAACTCTCGCTTTCCGACCAAGGTATTAGTTGTTTTGACCATCATCAAGTGCATCATTTCAGAATTGTCAATATTCCCATCTACATCCTGAGGCGGCTTGTTCTGAAGAGTCTTGATTGATGCACAGAGAGCAGAGAATACAACTGCGGTGTCCAACTGCACTTTGATTGTGTAATTCCCCATATATTCAACCATAGCCATTGCAACAGAGCCAGATGCTGTTTGCTTGAGGTCTGTATTACACCCGAGACAAAGGGTAGCTGTCGGATTGTGGCCATTCAGGCTTCCGTTTTCGCATCGTATCACAAGATCACCATCGTCGTCGAAATGTGTCTCTGCAACAAGAGGACGAGGGAGTTAAAACCTGCAGTCATTATCCGGGTCAACGAGAGATTGTATGCGACATGGGATATGCTTAAAAGATGTTGCATTGTGCCCATGTACTAGTCCAGTATTCTCGCACAGATCTCGATGGTGCTGGCCTCTTTTCTGTTCATAGTCGGTTGAATCAGGATCTAAAGGGCGGCTGAGAACAGGCAGTTGCTTCGGAGTACCTTCAGTCCCAACATACGGAACTGTATTCTTCGGGAAGCTCTGGAAAATAATATCATCGTACCATGCAGTGAGTTTCTCCTTGAATCCGGGATCTGAATTCATTTGTTCCTTCATGTCCAAAGGTGAAGCAGGAGCGCCATCATTCCATATTAGCAAATGGCCGTGGAGTGAACCACGAATCTGTGCCTCAACAACCACATACCACCCTTTGACTTTGCCAAGAACACCGATTTTTGAAGCCGTTTTTGCGCCCAAGATTATATCGAAGAATTTCGTCATCATTAGGTGGAAGAACTGAGCACCGGCTACTGGGTTTTCGGCCAATGTCTTTGCCCGGACACTCGGTTCCTTGTTCATGCCATCTGGTGCATCTAAAATCTTGTTCAAGTCAATGTCTCGACCAGCTAGGACTTGTGCAATTGGATTATGAGAGTCTGCAAAGTTCACTGTGGCGAAGAAATGGGGTAAACCATCACATACAATTTTGCTATGCATTTGTTGCTTCATACTGTTCACGTCGCCCACTGAAACGGGGATATGATCTGAAACATAGCTGATGTATCTCATTACTTTGGCTGCTGCCTTCTCGCCTTCACTTTCAGGCTTTGCAAAAGGATTTTTCTCGAGCTTAGCCTGGTACGTCTCCATCCTCTCAGCGTCAATCTTTTGCATTAAATTTTGTACGACTGGAAACCATGATCGATTGGTAGCAAGGCGAGATTTGAATGATGACTTGTGTCGCTGAAGGATGTTGCTCATGACAAAAATGAAGGACTTGTGAATCTGAAACCGGGGATCTTTCATAGTCAACAAATGTTCTACGTGTGGTGCTGTATCAAGTTGATGAAACAGAATCTCAGGGGAAATTCTGGCATTGTTGTTGTCTACCATTCCGACACCGTATGGAAAGAGAGTGGGCCACAGCCATCCAAATACCCGTGGATTTTTTGACGTTGATAGTGGTGTATTGCCAGATGGAAACTTCACGAATTCGGCTTCTTGCCTTTTCAACAGCCTCAGCGCATCAAGCTTCCTCCGCTGGTAAGTCGAGGCGACACTGTCAGCATCTATGAGTGTCGAAGAAGTGAGTTCAAAAGTATTGGCTCCTTCGAATAACTCAGCATTTGCTTGATCTGAATACAATGTGTAAGATGAGCCTTGATTATTTGCAGAGTTTGTATGTAGAAAGTCTGTAACCGCAAACGGGCAATCATGCACCAGGTATTCATCCGAATTATCGAGCACGGCATTTCTGTCCAGGTCAGCATAGAGTGGGTTGTTTTCAATCAGCCAAAATAGCGCAGTTCGAATCTTCTCGCGACGCACGAGCAGCGGCGACCTTTTCAGCATATCATGAGTGACTTCGGTGTCGGGTGATCCAACAAGAATAACACAGATTTCATCCTCAATACAAATAACGGAACTGGCATGGCAGACATGAGAGATGTGGTGTCCTGAGGCAATATACACACATTTCCCCAAGCAGCAAGCTGCCCAGTGGGTCCCAACGTGAACTTGTACATGCATCTCGTCGCTCGGGCCCGGGCAATACATTGTTCTTCCAAGAACGTGAGATCGCTGAGCTCGTCTGGCACTTCTCCTATCCAGAGGCCGTTTGCATAACTTTGCAAAGGAATTGAACAAAATTTTTTTTTGCTGACAGCAGAATTGCAAAGATGGCACAGTACATCACTGGTTGAGCATTTCAATTTTTTCACCTTCTTTTTCAGTGAAAAATGTTATTTATTTTTCAGACATTTTTCACTGAAAAAGAAGGTGAAAATTTTAAAACTTTTTCAGCACTTTCTCAATTCAAGGTGAAAAATTTGAAATAAAATAAGAAAGTGATGAAAATGTTTTGAAATTTTCACCTGCTTTTTCAGTGAAAAATGTGTGAAAAATAAACGACATTTTTCACTGAAAAAGAATGTGAAAATTTTGAAATGTTCAACCAGTGCATATGAACCGCTGACGAGGGAGGACTTGCGGAATGATTCGATTTTAGGCTGACGAGATATTATCTGTAGTTCTACAACTGCTCGTTCAAGCAATGAGATATCAAGCTCATTTACGGCTCTCATTTTTGTACTGACTGCCTTCTCAAATTTACCGCAGAAGGAACATTCATATCGCTTCAATGATGCATTATTAGTAGCTTCACGGAACTCGCGAATAAACTGGTCCTTCTGATTCTGGGACAGTATGAGGGGAAAAGGAGTTCCGGATGCCCCAGCACATGTTCTTGGACGCTTGTGAACACCATCATCCACAGATGTTGACCTTCTTTTATGAGGGTTGGATTGAATCCCTAGGATTAATTCGCACTGACGCAGCTCACGAGATGAAAGCAACTCAGGATTTAGGCCGGCAAGCATAGCTTCAGACTTAAGGAACAAACACGCTTTGCCACAGCGATGGGCAAGAAATTCTGCGCGTAGAGCTTCAGCACTTTTTTTTCGTCGCTCACCGGACTCTCGTTCAGATATTTGTGCATGACGAGCAGTCATCTTTCTCAATGTTTCCACAGGAACCGGCTTATCGTGAACAAGGAAACGGAGAACATTGTATTTTTCGTTCACAGTGGGAGAGACAAATGGGTCGTCGTGGCACGATATAGTCAAAGGTTCATCAAGAAGCATCATAGTATCATTTGCGTCAACACCTCGCATGCGAGATGTTTGGATACCCCGTGAACGGCGCCTCCGGACACTGCTAGGGAGGACGAGGAATGGTCCACACTAGTGCCTTCTCAGAACACAGGTGTAGCGGCTAGCGTGCCAATTCAGTCCAGTATAGTACCAGTGAGAGGTTATAACACGCACCTGCGGACGATGATGGTCCAGATTCCGTGATGCCAACGGTCAAAAGTGGGGGGCGTCGGAGATCAAGCGAGCCAGAATCGAGGTCAGGTGCAGAGGACTGAATGAAGTTGAGCCAATCCAAACCAAGCAACAGGTCAGAACACAGAGAAGCAGCCACTGGAAGGTTGTTCAAGACAATCGAGACAACACCGACATCGCACGGAAGTGTCAGGAGCCCAGAGGCTTGCGAATTGTGTGTGCAGAGCCCAGATTTCATGACCCAATCCAGAGAAACAGAGGAGGTTGCGCCAAGACCGTCAAACCTGGTGGATATGGGCAAATCACAGAAAGTAGCCTGGGAGGACATGGAGGAAGAAGCAAGGATTGCGTGTGTTGGCAAGATCAGTAAAGCGATGATCTCGGAGAGCAATAATTCTAGAATATTCCTCCACTTTCGGACGCCGACCCGAACATAAAGCAGAAATGACTAATAGTACAAAATTGAACGACTCCTTGTTCAGGATCGGGGCCTTACAAAAGAATTCAAGTCGGGAGGTAAGTTGGTATAACATGTGTTTCCGATGAGTTTGCATGTATTGTTTGGCCCAAGTTGCTTTTCCTTCGTATTTCAGTTGCATTTCTCAACAATGACTAATAGTGCATGACTCAAAACTGGGCCAAATCCATGTTCCCCTGGTTCGCCAAACCTCAAGGTTCAGCAATGAGCATTCATTGGGGTGTGGCCCCCGAGATTTATCTGAGGGTGAGTTGACTTGTTCACTTTGGTGCCCCATAACCTTTGAAAAGCTGTAGGGCTTCATGATTGGTAGTTCATCACTGCACTAATAGTTGTTAACACCAACATTTACAGTACACATGTAGCAGCTCTATTTTCTGATCAGTATCATTTGGGCCATGAACCAGTGCATCGGAGTCAGAGCTAGTCCAATTGGAGCTTCATACCAAATTTACTTCCAATGTAGTTAGTATGTAGTTGCAACGGTGACCTGGTCACACAGGGGATCCTACATTGGCCGGTATTGACAGAAGTCATCAAGAAGTCATGGCTCAAGTACCTTCAATGAATGTTTCCTGGAGAATGTCCGGGGCCGACCTATGGTCCGGCGGCGCTGGCGGCACGTTGATTTATTGATCGGCATGGCCTTAAATGGTCAGCCGCCCCCTGCCCGAGGCTCTGAGCAAGGTCTCACTGTCCTGCACTCTGGGGCAACACTCCCCGACACTGAGTATATACAAGGGTGGTTCTTCTTGCCTCCACTGTTCCCTGTCGACAGGTGCAACGATGAGCATTTCATCAATTCAGCATTGATGGGGCGAATTTTAATTACTCAGTAGGAAAGGATAGAGAACATTTTGTCTAGTATTGGCATCTCAGTACATGTTTGACATGTACTAGGTGGCTCCGCACTCCACTGTCGGCCCACGGGCAGAGCAGTGGGAGAGGTGGCAGCAGCTTGTTAAAACTCCGACCTGCCGCTGGACCCGCCCCGAGATGATTTGATCCCGGCCCATTTGTCGGACTTTTCCATATCCCAGAATGGTCAAATAGGTCAGTCATCTTTGCTCATATGTTGCAAGGGAACATGAAATAATTCCTAAAGGTTCAGCCTCCGCCTCGAAGAGGCCTAATCCATGTCATAAGTACGTTGCAATTGTGGGTCATCGCTAGCTCGCCTGGGCAAAGCTCAGAGAACATTCCAGAGGCAGCATAAGGCAGCATAAGGCAGCATAAGCGGGATTATGAGTTGCAGTTCGCGTATCAAGGTCTCACGCAAAGCCGAAAGTTGGCCGGCGCATTTTGGCAGAGAGAAAAGGTGCTTACGCAAAAAGTGCTGACGAAAATGTGATGCACGGCCAAAAGCAAAAATTAGGGCTCTCTAAGACCCAGTAACTTACGTTACCGGGAATCAAGTAAGTCAACCGATTCAAACTCGCATTTCAGATTTATGGAATAATTACAGGTGCTCGCAGTAATCTCCGCGCCGGCGACCACTATAACATTTTGTTGAGTGTCCGAGGTGCCAGTTTCGAGTTTTCAACTTTAAGCGAGTCTCATTTGGCCCCAGGTCTTGATCCGCATCGGGATAGCCCTTGTGAGATCTTGCATTCAATTCTTCTGGGCGACGACAAATATGTCTGGCACGAGACAAATAAGGTTTGGGACAAGCCAAAGGGCGAGACATTTGTCATACGCCTCCAATCATCAGCTGCAGATGGATTGAATCTGCCCTCCCTTCATGGCTGGTACATTGTACAGTACAAAAATGTGCTCATCGGCAAGCACTTCAAAATTCTCCAGCAACTCGGTGTTTCCACCTCCACGATGATCTGTGTAGCAAGAACCTCTTCAACTTGTGGAAAGCATCTGGTGAGCTCGGAGCTTTGTTGTGGTTCCCCAAGATTCAAAATATGGAACATTATTTGGTCGGATGATCCTGCAATCTGATTCAGCTGATTTGACTGACTGGTTTCAGGCTGATCTGCAAATCTGCATTGACAATGTCTTGGATATCTGGGGGCTCGTTGACCCTGCCCGGATCATCACGAAATACAAGCTACATGTTCTACCGCACCTTCCCGATGACATTCGACAATTCGGGCCATCAATTCTTTTCCAAACCGAAGTGTTCGAATGTTGGAACGGTATATTCCGGCTTTACAGCATTCTATCGAACCTCCAGGCTTCAAGTCACGACATTGGAGTGATACTCACAGATATGGAAAGGTTCAAGCACCAGGTGAGCGGGGGTTGGTGGAAGCCCATGGGATGACAGGAATATGTTCAGGCCAGAACAAAGGTCATTTCCTTCCTTCACCACAACAAAGAGCTTCAACGGCGGTTGGGCTGGATGGATAAATCCAAGCCCAAGCCCGGTCTGTCTCATTCCCTCTCGCATTCACGTACTTACACTAATTCTGTTGTTTCTCAAAGGGTCAATAAAGCTTGAATCACGAAGCAAGGCTCGGTCTGGCACGTGGCGTGACCTACTAGAGCCGTATTGGACCCAAGAACTTGACATACACGGTTCTGGAAAAATGTGGACAATGTGCAAGTATGTTGTATCCAAATCCGGAGATGTTTGCTCCAAGCATTCATGGGTATTTTTTACTTGCAAAGTCTGTATTACATTCTCCATTTTCTAGTCATATATTGACTGAATCTGAAAACAGGAAACGGAGGCAGTGTTGGCAGGATGGATCTGCGATATTCTCATTCCTTCAAGTTCAGTGATGCAACATGCCGAAACATCCGTCGTCATTCAACGTTTCAACATATCTGCGACACGGGATGAGTGTATGTCTATGCCAGTGCTTTCCCTGTCACCTGATATCCTCGTCGCAAAGCCAGCTGTTTGTGTCTAATTTTACTTCAAACGGTCGCCTCACCTCTCCATTCAGGATATCTTGTTCATATTCAATGCGCAGCATGATTGTTATGGGAGCAAGTGCCCAGCCGTTGAGGATGCTGAAAGTGTCATTCAAGAACGGAGTGCCAGGCGGAAAAGGCAGAAGGTGATTCTACACCGCGACACCAACATTTATTTCATTAATATGCACGCACTGCACAATGCTGACCTCCTCCGAGACACTCTGCCACGAAATCCGATCGCGATGCCAAACACAAGGAATTTGCAGCACTTCTTCGGGTGTCTGGCCCTGCAAAGCGTGCCGCAGCTCTCAAAAAATCAAAGGAGACTCGGGAACAGAACCTGAAGGCGAGGAAGGGAGTGACGGCCGTGGGTGTGGAGGGGGATATGAATGAGGAGGCTGATAGCGATCCAGATGCTGGTGGTGAACACTGATTAATATGCAAAGGGAGTCTGAGGGACACCACCATAGCTCCTCCACCTGAAACAATAGAAATAATTTATTATTGCGAACTAGACTGTGCACTTGTCGAGTCGAATCAAGCCGACTCGCACTCGTTATAAAATAATGTGTCGCCAGGAGATCATGTGACCAAAGTACAGTGCCGCGTCACAGCAGTGTCCTTTTAAAATTTAACAGGGAGGAATGTCTGGTTGCTGAGCACCAGATATAAAGCTCAAAGCATTCAATTGGACCATTTCAGCTCAATTCAAAATATCTGTACGGCATCCCCGTTGGCCCCACAAATTTCAAGTATTTTTTGTGCTGTGGCACATGATTGTGCCTATTGTGACTTAAACACCTTCAGCGACACCGTTCCGAGTCGGTGATGGGCTATCCGTTTTCAACTTTACGATAAATAGGTAAAATATCTACCACATAAGATCCTGCAGATATTTTTATTACATTTCGACAAGGTCACCAAGGCCTCTGTTGAGTCTTTCCTCATGATGTCCCCACAATCTCGCCTGACGGTTTGTCTGAGCTGACATGGGAGATCACCGGATATTTTTGATGGGATCTGTCAAGCACATCTGACCAAATTGGGGGTGTAGGGGCCTGGGTAGGAAATAATGTCCAACAAGTTGATACGTGGGCAAGAACACTAGAAAAAATTGATGCAGCTCTGGAAAGATGAGAAATGGGACACCCAACAATGGAAGGTTAAATGCTGATCATCTTCATGGAAGTCAGAGGGATGACACAATATATGGCCAAGGTCCAGGGAATGCCTGCAGATGTCAAGCAAAAACTGGAGAAGAGGATCAGGAAATTCCTATGGGCTGAGAAAACTAGTGTCATAGTAAATAAAGAAACTGCATATGCACCCACAGATATTGGAGGCCATAACCTCTTGGACATTGTAGCACGAAACGAGGCAATGATAATAACACAGCTAAAATCATATCTCAGTTTCAGCGACAAGAGGCCTCTGTGGGCTTTTGTTGCAGACAAAATAATGGCAAGAAATGCTGTAGGTGAAGACTTTAACATTGACAAAGTGCTTCATCTAAACACATACCTCCAATCATGGCACCCAAAAGGGCAGACCTACCCAAAGACCTAGCAGATATGGTAAAAGTGGCAAAGATTCACAACCTCCACATGGACGGCCTGGTGATCTCAAGGAAGATACAGAGAGAAGCACCGGTATGGTACCAAGAGAAATTGACTGCAACGTGAGGCCTCTTCAACCGGGGACAGAGAGTCAAGTGCCTTAAGACCCACCATGAGATGATAACAGTCAGAGATGCAGAGACTCTTGCCAGGAAACTCAAGACTGCAAGACACAGGACAAGCAGAGTATGCCAATGCGCTGCCTGTGCAGACATGAGAGTAAATCACATGGCATGCCGAAACCCACACAAGTGCTTCCACAGAGCAAGAACAATGCCAGACTCCTTACCAGCAAAATGGAACCCGATGATGCCCCAGCCAGAAGATTATGAGGCTGAACTCAGCTGAGCGGGAGGCATAACACAGTGTGTGCAATATCAAGTCAATGGGAGGGCCACAATATACATGCACCAAGGGGGGTGAATTGTTTCCAAGTGTTGTGTTGACTCAGAGGCATGCTTCAAGTTGCTGGCCCACTCAGCTCACTCAAATATGCATGAGGTTACAGTCACAATTTCCCTTTGCCTTGCTAGTGTTTTTCACACTGAAAGTTGGCCAAAGGTCCAGCATGATTCTTGTCTAGTATGGCAATGGCTCTACTCTGGGCAGACCTACTCAGATGACATGCTCAGCTTGCTTTCTTTCAGCCTATCACAAGTTTTATAGTGTATGAACGGAACACTGCTACTTGGTAGCTGTCAAAAGGTTGGTGGTTGCTGTGAAGGCTATAATAAATAATATTTGAAATAAGTTGAAGTTTGGCATGGGAAGTGTCTGAAGAGCCTATAACATGGACCCTTTAAGAGAAACACTACTGCAAGCAAGGTTTGAGCTTGTGCTTGTGCTGGCACCTAGTGGGCATTGCCCTGGGAAATATATTATCAAACTCACCATTAGTATTGTTCAAAGTTGGTCCTGTTTAGGCTCCTGTTTGTTCTTCTACTTGTCTCCTAGTTATGATTTGGTATGAGAGGTACCCACTGGAAGATACTGAGACATGAGTGATGGGTCAGACATGTGTCCTTCAAGGCAAATATTTGCTTCCTATCGACAAAACAGTAAGCAGAATATTGTTTCATGACACCCAGCTTGAGCCTCAACTTGACCCAAACTTGGCCAAAGTGAGGAAATCTATTGTGAAACACCTACACTCCCATTTGTACTTACCAGAAATCAGGCTCAACTGAACCTCAACTTCCAGATCACAACTTGTCATTGTTCTGACAAGCAGATAAGCTAGTAAGTGGGGTTGTTAAGAGCATGAATTGAGTGTTGGGATAGTGTGCAGTAAAATGTTCTTTGCTTTGTGTACATAGCCTTGTGAATGGGTTTTGTTCAACTTACATGAGTCGATGATTTACATAGAGTCTACCCTTTGATACATTTTACAGATCATGATCAATTTGGAATCTTGTGAGCTTCAACTGTCAGGGAACAGCCAAATTATGTTATGTGAACTTCCAAGGTAGCCTCTGTACCAAATTCATCCTTTTGAGATCAAACAAATCTGATATATCATCCATGTGAAGCTCTACCTGAAGATCATCAGCATGGTTGGCAAACTGATCATGTTCATCTAGTTTGCTGGGCCCTGCATTCACAGGCAATGTATGGTATTTCATTTACAAATCATGTAACTAAAAGATGAGTTGAAAATCTAGTCGGTCTATGAGAAACATGAGTTATGTGAATGATAACTGGAACTGGTGCAATACCTGGAGTTATGCCTGAAGTCTAGCATTGCTGATTGAATCCTCTTCTGCCCCTTTTGCTGCAATAATCTTGACAGCACCTGCATTGGTCAGCAGTTGTACAATGTCCAGGTGACCATTGTAAGATGCTGCCTGAAGTGCATTGCCAAAGTAGCCACCCTGAGCATTGGCTTCAGCACCTTTCTCCAGAAGCAGCTTCACAATGTCCATGTGACCCCAGAAGATGCTGCCTGAAGTGCATTGCCAAAGTAGCCACCCTGAGCATTGGCTTCAGCACCTTTCTCCAGAAGCAGCTTCACAATGTCCATGTGACCCTCAGAAGATGCTGCCTGAAGTGCATTGCCATAGAATCCACCCTGAGCATTGGCTTCAGCACCTTGCTCCAGAAGCAGCTGCACAATGTCCATGTGACCATTGTAAGATGCTGCCTGAAGTGCATTGCCAAAGAGGCCACCCTGAGCATTGGCTTCAGCACCTTTCTCCAGAAGCAGCTGCACAATGTCCATGTGACCCTCATGAGATGCTGCCTGAAGTGCATTGCCATAGAATTCACCCTGAGCATTGGCTTCAGCACCTTTCTCCAGAAGCAGCTGCACAATGTCCATGTGGCCATTGAAAGATGCTGCCTGAAGTGCATTGCCAAAGAATCCACCCTGAGCATTGGCTTCAGCACCTTGCTCCAGAAGCAGCTGCACAATGTCCATGTGACCCCCAGAAGATGCTGCCTGAAGTACATTGCCATATTTTCCACCCTGAACATTGGCTTCAGCACCTTGCTCCAAAAGCAGCTGCACAATGTCCATGTGACCCCCAGAAGATGCTGCCTGAAGTGCATTGCCATATTTTCCACCCTGAGCATTGGCTTCAGCACCTTTCTCCAGAAGCAGCTTCACAATGTCCATGTGACCATTGTAAGATACTGCCTGAAGTGCATTGCCATATTTTCCACCCTGAACATTGGCTTCAGCACCTTGCTCCAGAAGCAGCTGCACAATGTCCATGTGACCATTGTAAGATGCTGCCTGAAGTGCATTGCCAAAGAGGCCACCCTGAGCATTGGCTTCAGCACCTTGTTCCAGAAGCAGCTGCACAATGTCCATGTGACCATTGTAAGATACTGCCTGAAGTGCATTGCCATATTTTCCACCCTGAGCATTGGCTTCAGCACCTTGTTCCAGAAGCAGCTGCACAATGTCCATGTGACCATTGTAAGATACTGCCTGAAGTGCATTGCCATATTTTCCACCCTGAACATTGGCTTCAGCACCTTGCTCCAGAAGCAGCTTCACAATGTCCATGTGACCCCCAGAACATGCTGCCTGAAGTGCATTGCCAAAGTAGCCACCCTGAGCATTGGCTTCAGCACCTTGCTCCAGAAGCAGCTTCACAATGTCCATGTGACCCTCAGAACATGCTGCCTGAAGTGCATTGCCATATTCTCCACCCTGAGCATTGGCTTCAGCACCTTGCTCCAGAAGCAGCTGCACAATGTCCATGTGACCATTGTAAGATGCTGCCTGAAGTGCATTGCCAAAGAGGCCACCCTGAGCATTGGCTTCAGCACCTTTCTCCAGAAGCAGCTGCACAATGTCCATGTGACCCTCATGACATGCTGCCTGAAGTGCATTGCCATAGAATCCACCCTGAGCATTGGCTTCAGCACCTTTCTCCAGAAGCAGCTGCACAATGTCCATGTGACCCCCAGAACATGCTGCCTGAAGTGCATTGCCAAAGTAGCCACCCTGAGCATTGGCTTCAGCACCTTGCTCCAGAAGCAGCTGCACAATGTCCATGTGACCCCCTAAACATGCTGCCTGAAGTGCATTGCCATATTCTCCACCCTGAGCATTGGCTTCAGCACCTTGCTCCAGAAGCAGCTTCACAATGTCCATGTGACCCTCAGAACATGCTGCCTGAAGTGCATTGCCAAAGTAGCCACCCTGAGCATTGGCTTCAGGACCTTTCTCCAGAAGCAGCTGCACAATGTCCATGTGACCCCCTAAACATGCTGCCTGAAGTGCATTGCCATATTCTCCACCCTGAGCATTGGCTTCAGCACCTTTCTCCAGAAGCAGCTGCACAATGTCCATGTGACCATTGTAAGATGCTGCCTGAAGTGCATTGCCAAAGTAGCCACCCTGAGCATTGGCTTCAGCACCTTTCTCCAGAAGCAGCTGCACAATGCTTGCATGCCCATAGTTTGAGGCTACATATAATGGATAGTAGTCATCAGAGCTAAATTGCATGATGCAATTGTCTGCCAAGTCTCTCAAGTTTTGTCTTGCGGCAACATCTATAGGCCTGACAGATTTCGGGACACCAGGCGCACCCCATTTCTGTGGCAGAAGATCCAGCAGAAATTTTCTCCTAACTGCATCCTTGAGAGCGTTGGAAAGGTCATGATTGATTTTTGATTCTGTGTCTCCTGTGGCAACATGAAATCCCCAATAGAGCCCAGTGTATTTAAGGAATGGATGGTCAGACATCAGGTTTTCATGGGCTTGTGAACCCGACCAAAAATGAGTTCTAGATGGCAATGGTATGAATGACAGGTATGTCAGGCAGATTGTTGCAATATTGGCATGGGCAAGTGGGAATTTGGCAGCATGAATTCTATCCAGGTAGTCTTGTGTTGTGAAGTGGATCAAACGAACAACCTTATCTGTCTGTTCCACATAGACCAGACCAGCACACACAGATAAGATGGTTTCAATGTCTATCACACCATCCTGATAGAAATGTGTGTCATCTGGCCTAATTGCCAGGGCTATCTGGAGTTCAAGAACAGAGAGTGGCCTGAATGTGTAGGCAATCCAGGTGAGTGCAGCCAACCCAAGCTTTTTGTCAGTTGGATTCTGAGTCTGGATTCGCAGCAAGGCTTCATTATATGTGTTGTCCAGGTCTGAAGGCAACTTGGAAAGGCCTTCACGGACATCCCTCACTGTGGCCATTGTGGCCAGTGAATCAATGTGGAGTTTTGTGAGCAAGAACCTGATGCAGTGAATGAGCATGAACCTATGTAGACAGGGCTATGTTCTTACATTCCATCTGCCTTGCTCAAAACCTGTTTCTCAATTTCTGAGGCAAGATCTGGGCTGACCTCTATATGTTTTGACAGTCGAGAGGATGCAGAGATCTGGGCAGCAATGTATATTTGCAGATCTGATTCAGTTGCCTGAATATCCAGTTTCACCACATCGGGAAATGCTTTGGAAACATCAACATGAGGTCTGGAAGTGACCATGAGGTTTACTGAATTCCCCAGTTCCTTAAGTCTGTGAACTAGACCATTGCGGACATTTCCATCCTCTGGGCATTCATCCAGAGCATCAACAATGATAAAAACCGAGAGTAAGCAGAGATGACTAGAGTCAGAAGCTTTATAATTTCTTCAAGGGATGGTCTTGTATTTCGATCCTGATGCTGTTCATAGAGGGCCTTTATATCAGAGGAGATTGGCTGGTTAACAACAAACTGCCTCCACAAGCTTGCCATGAGATTTGGCAGGGTCTGAAGTCCAGTGTCCTTGTGGTTGCAATAGATGGTAGCTATGGCAGTTTTGCTTCGGTTGGGGAATTCAGCTTGGAGATGGTGCATAACAACAGAGCTAGAATATATTCAGTATTTATCTGAATTGAATTTTGCACAACCCACGCCAGCACAGTTTTCCCAGCACCAGCTGCATGAAAGCCATTGAGAATGTGTTACTCAACCATGATATAGAGACATACGAATACCAATGCACCACAAAATCCTTCCATCATTGTCCTTCCATTCCTTGAATGTTGCATTGTCCAGCAGCCATTGTCCAGTTCCTTTTTGGTGGCTGGCAAGGATAGTGGCCTGCCTTGTGAAGAAATTGATTGGCGACAGCCATTCAGTAATCTTCTTCTTCTCTTCCTGTCTAGCAGTATCCCTGCCAAGTATCAGTTGCATTCAATTGAACAACAGGTGCAATTACCAGAGTTCCATGCCCAGCCAGTTGCTCAGGGCTGACTTGAAGCGCTCTATCTCTGCCAGATCATCCTTTGCCTCGTTTTTATCCCATAGAACCCAGGCAGCCTGTTTAATGATCTTTCTGGCTGTGCCCTGTGCTGGCTCCAGCTTCTTTGCCAGGCTGGACATAGTTTCCTTGAATTCTGCCATGGATTCCTCCAGCTGGAATTGGCGCCCTCCAGCCTGAGTATGGGCAGCAGGTACAAGATGAGTCTGAAGATCTGCAAGCAAGGGCTTGAGTGCATCAACTTCTGAGAACAGCCTCTTCCGCTCCTTGGAGGCATTGCGGAAGTCCTTGGCATATTTGCCTGCCTGAGCAACAACATCCACAAGCTGCACTATGCTGGCTATGAGTCCAATGAGTTCTGCCATTGCTGGGGGGTGCTATCAGGGGAAGAGATGGGAGAAAGCAAGAGAGCTGTCTGCTGCCCGCACCTGATACCATGCCTTCAGCTGTCAGATTGCTGTCAATCAATCAAGATCGCGCATTAAATCCGGCACGTGCAGAGCAACGATCACCGAAAAAAGGGCTGTGAAAGAATAGAGTATCGAGACAATACACGACAATTCTCAGACGGAACGACACGAATATACATGCAAGCCGAGTCCGCATATGAATCTGAAAACAGATGCTCCGCAGATGGGAATCAATCAAACGTCAGATGGCGCAAACGCCTTCCCATTGCAGGCACTGGCATCTTCTATTCATAGCATTCAAAGCTGTGAAAGAAGCTGACGAATCCATGGCACTCTCACAGGAAGCATCACCGCTGGCGAAGCGGTCGTGAGCAAGACGTCGGAATCCCGCGAAATCCGACATGGACCGCGCAATGGGCAGGACGTGTACCCTCACCTCCGCTCTCCCCACAGCATGGTATCAGTCCCCAGGCGCCGTGAGGTAGATCGTTGATTTCGCCATGAGCCGTGACATCATCGCTCATGCAAGAGCGCGAGCGATACACGGGCACTGGTTCCCCAGCATAACGAGGAGTAGGTACGTCGGAAGGCGCCGTCCTAGTCCTCCCCGTGCAGGCTCCCCGCGCCCGCCGTTCGCCTTCGATCGCCCAGGCGGTGCGGCAAGAGTCCGTGTTGATCGATACCAATGTCGTGATGTGGCACTGCCAACGGAGGTCAGCAGAAGCAGAGGAAGATGGATTCGGAAAGATTAGACGCGTAAGGAACAGTTGGGGAATTGGAAAAGTGGCGCAGGGAGGACTCACCGACACTGATATGTACCATGTATACCACTTGGCCCGCGCCCCAAGCCCTCCTTGCGCACCTTCTCGTTGTTCCACCCAATGCCGGTGACATGACGAACGGTGACGAAGGGCCGCGTATCGCGGCGCAGAGACGAAGGGCCGCGTATCGCGGCGCAGAGACGAAGTGCTCGGGTTACCGGCCACGCACGCGCGCATCGTCGAAGCGCTTCCCGCCCGACTGCGGACCGGCACGTCAACGCACGCCGCAGCACTCCGGGGCTGCGAGCCGCGACGTCCTGCACGCGGTGCACCCAAGACGGCGGCAAGACGATCCCGCGCAGTGGGTGGTCGACTGGGAGCAGACGTCAACACCGCGGAGAGTAGACCGCGCGAACGCTCACGCGATGATGGTCGTAGATGTCGTGGTATCCCGTACTTGAGAAACCTGATCGGCCGGCGATATGTAGTGAAGGGAAGTGAGGACACATTTGGACACGGGGATGGGGAGAGACGTCCGGGGAGGCAGGAGGAGCAAATGGAGGAAAGGAAAGGCAGGAAGGAGGCGATGGAAGCAGAGAGCAGCGTTGGAACATATAAGACTCACCTCCGTATCATATACTTGTCATCCGCCGCAGGAGGGCCCGATCCGCTGTTCTCCAGCGGCACTGAAAGCACAGCCCCTCGCGGGGGCACGCCCATCCGCGTCGCACCGCGCCTCGTCCCAGTCGCTTCTCGCCCTGCCTACCCCGCCACTCCCATCGCGTCGGGGTATTGCATCGCGGGCCCGACGTCCAGAGAAAGCGCGCGCAAGCTTGCAAACCAGACACCATCGCCCGACCGGCCAACACGTCACTTGCGCGCATGCCGGTGCACCCGAGGATCTGCGGCGAGCGCGTTCGCAGGCGCTCTAGAGGAGGCGATCATGAGTAACGCGACACACCGGACGGACTGATGCATGGGTGGGTAGATGACGCCTGGGGAAGAAAGGTAGCAATGCAGGGACAGATAACGGATGAGGGATCGAGGGGAAAGGATGCAGAGTGTCATGGCAGCACTGGGAACTGGATGGGGAAGGTGCAAGAGAGCGAGAGTTGGCAGGAGGAGCGCATACAGGAAGATACTGCATACAGGAAGATACTTACGTATCCCAGCTGCCGCACGTCGAGCACCGGGAGACTCTGTGTGCGCGTGGCGTGCGTCAAGCAACCGGGCGGACGGAGGACGTTGGACTGGGAGCTCGGCGCTTGCGGAATCGCTGCTCCCCGCGTAGCAGAGGTGTCGTACGCCGGAGATACGACGAACAAAGATCGACAAGTACCACAGAGCACAGAGATGTCGACGCCCGAATCGCCTCCCTCCCAGTCTGCGCCCGTCCGGAGTCGGCGCCCGGACCTGCGATCCGCACCGCCGTCCTACAGGCGTAAAAAGCGGTCGGGTGGTGACATCTACAGCGCGCCCGCCGAGACGCCGATGCCGGGGTCCGTGAGTGTGGGTAACCTGCTGGGGACATGTGAGCACACGGTCGAAGATGCGGGAGAGGGAGGGAGAGAGGGATGAAGAGGCAGGGAGGTGGCCGCGACGGAGGAACGGCAAGTCCAGGTGGGAGGAGAAGAGGAAGGTAGAAAGGGAGAGAGCAAAGAGCATACCGCTGCCCTGCGCATCTTCGTCGCCGAATCCCCGCCGCCCACCCGCATCGCACCGTGTCCCGCTCCACCCCACCACATACGCGTCTCCGTCTCGGGAGCACCGCGACTCCCGCCCCCCACCGATCGCCTTCCCGAAACAACGGATCGTGCCCCATCGCCTCCCGAATCAGCATCCTCAATGCCGACATCCGGGGCGGCGTACACACGCGTATCCCCTGATCGTCCGAGTCGTCAGCCGTGCGGGACGATTGCCAGGGCTGCGCATACAGGTGCGCAGCGCGGTTGGTGGTGCTGGCATGCCGGCGCGAGCGGCGAGCGGGGGTGTAACTCCACACAGGACGATGTGAGCTGCAGGAGCCCACAGGATGATGCGTGCGGAAGGAGAGTGAGAACGCGGGAGCGAGGTTGGGATGCAGGGGCAGTCGCGTTCCGGTCGCATTTGCGCAAGACCGGGAAGAAGGGAGGATGATGGAGAGCAGTGCCGCAAGACCCCCGCGCATCGCACTCGGGAATCTCGCTCGAGCTGCGCTCCTCCAGCGCCATAAAAAACGCAGCCTTGGCACGGGCGCACGCCCATCCGCCGACCCGCACCACACGCGTCGTCGTCTCGCAATCAGCGCGGATATCCGACCACCCATCGCGGCTGGCACACGATAGCACGGACCGTGTGGCAAGACGGTGTGGCATGGTGCGTACGCGCTCGAGAGCCCTGCTGGAGGTCGAAGTCAGTATTGCGACACTTCACAGGACACAGCTTCAAAGACGGTGGATGCGGGGAAGGAGGACGGGATCCAGAAGGAGGGACGGATAAGGGTGAATGGGATACGGATGGGGGAGGAAGCAGCGCCAGGTGCGGAAGATGGTAGGGTAATGATACTCACATATACCACCATCTCCCTCCTATGTACGGGGAGCCCACAACGCGCACCACAAGACTGAGTGCGCGGCGTACGTCAAGATCCTGGGTTGACGCCAACAAACTAGAAACACGCGACATCGGACGCCTATTCGCGCATTTGTAGAACAGAGTACTTAGCTGATGAAGTGTAACGAACGTGACCGTCACTTCGTAATGTCCCCATCACTTTCTTTTCTTTTCCTGTCTCCCGTATCCACTCATTACTCACGTCCTTGTCACTGCATTCACTTACACGGTTGTCCGTAACGCCCACGTCTTGCCGTCCCACGCCCGCCTTCCTCGACGCACCGCTGCGGACACGGCCTCCCCTCACTATACCCCCCGCTGCCGGCCTTCCTCGATGTGCCGCTGAGGACGCCGCGCTCGCCGTCCGATGCCCCCCGCTCTCCGATGGCTTCCCGGACTCCGACTACTCTTGGTCCCCGTACGACGCGCCCACCCTGACCTCGCCATGTCGTCGCCCGACGCGCCGCCCTCGCTGCTCCCGACGCTAACGCCCTGCTAGTCGATGCCACGCCGCGTACCCCCCGGTCGCACGCACCGCGCGCAATTGCGCCGGCTGCGCGAGCCGGGAGGTCTCTGCGCGCGCGGACGTCGAGTGCACTGGGGCAGACCACTGCGGTATCCCCCGAGCCGTGCCCGTCGTTTCCCCCGGGTACGTCCGATGCGCGCGAAGACGCCCGGCCGGGCCAAATGCGCTGCCCGTCGACGTCCACCGCGGAGTCATCGTGCACCGTGGCGCGCTCGACTCGGCAGTCGCACGCACGCGTCCGGGCTCCGCCCTGCGCCCAAGCCATCTCGATTCATTTCCACGGCAGGCGAGTCCGCAGCGCGCGAATTCGGCTCTGCGCGGTGAGCTGCCGAGCCAGCCGTCTCGCCGCCGGTGCGCAAAATCGTCCCGCGTACGGCCCACCGGGAGGAAGGCCGGTGCATCGATTGGAGCGCGGACGGGGGCGGCGAATGTCGGCGGGACGTCCGAGTCGAACGCAGCGGAGCGCTCGTCGTCGTCGCCCGAGTCCAAGCGCCTCAGAATTCGGACGATAACCGTAGTCCCCGGTCCGCGCTGTATGAGACTACGTCAGTAATATGAAAGGACGCCCAGCTTGGCAATTGGACGCGTCTACGAACCTAAATGAAGCGCCGGTAAGCTAAGCAGCAAAAACTCGGACATACATACCTCTTGGTCTCCCTGCGTCGTAGAGCCGCAAGAACGCGCTCATTCAAATGCTCCGTTAGCAGTCACAAAGCACCAGGAGGTTGGCACGAAATATTGATGAGTGAGAACACAGTCAGTCGGTTACAGTAATATCTTTCAACGCGGCTCAACACGACGAAAACTCGCACCAAGTCTTGCTGGAGCGAGGTCGGGGTCGGGCCGTTGAAATGCGCGTCGGACACTGCAGCTTATGCATATTCAACGCCCGCACAAAGACCAGGCAAGCAAAACTCGCAAAAACTCGAAATTTGACAAAGCATACCGTTAAAAGTCCGTCCGCGACCGACGGGATATAGGAACGCTAGAAAACGCGAACTAGAGTCTGGTAGGATTGTTCGAGTTAGGTAAGGAGGCTAGAGCGAAATCTTACCAGGTGGAGCTTCAGTCAGCTCCTGTGAGCAAAATCGCGTCAGGCCGTCAGGCGGGGCACGGCTCACCGAGGAGGAAATCGAACACGATGCATTCTGCGCATATCCAACGCTGGGCAAAGGCCCGGTCACTAAAGCCAGAAAAACCTGAAATCTGACAAAACATGCCTGTAGGTTGAATGCACGTCGGACGGCCGTCAGTAGCGTGAGGGTGTAGTACCTAGAGTCTGTTAGAATCATTTGTACATGTATCAGTGGGGAAGAGAAATATTTGAACGAAATCTTATCATGTAGAGGGATGCTGACAATGAGTAAATCGGAAGGACGTCGAACTAAGATCTAAATCACCTCAATTGCACCTGAATTGGATGTAGCTGCTCAGATAGACTGCGCTGAACACCCTGGTAAGCAAAAAGAGCGAAAACTCGGAATTTATCTAGACTTACCTCCACCTTGCAGGCAAGTTAGTCGGCGGCCAAGGGGCCATAGGAGCGTCAACCGACACCAACAAGAGTCTGATAAGATCGTTAGTGGCAGCAATGGCAGGAAACAGAAGGGTTGAATCGAATACTTACCTCATAGCTGAGTGAGAACGAAACTGAGTAAGCAGCCTTCAGAGACGGCCTCACCCGGACGGAGTAGTACAACCAAATGCGATGCTATCTACGTAAATCGCATGCGCTCAGAGGCCAACCCAGAGTCTGTCGGAGCAAAAGTCAGAAAACTCGAAAATCACCGAAATTTGATAGTACATACGACTGAAAGCTAACGAAGCCATGGCCCACCTTGAATACATTTTAATTATGACTTATCTATACATACTTACCGCGTTCAAAGACCTTGAGTGTGGAACAGTAGGTAAAAGGTCGCAAATTGGCTAGGCATACCTTTGGCTTGAATGCAAGCGTCTGTCAGCCATAGTAACACTAGGAGATGTTTAGTTAGAGTCTAGTTAAATCGTTAGCACCAGTATAAGCAGCGGGTTGAAGCGAAATCTTACTGTAACTTATTTCAGTCAGTAGTAAGCTAAGTGCGACGAAGGTGGCTAGATTGGAAGGGAAATCGAACGAAACGATACCTGGCATTGAATGCGCTCTAAATCCATGACATATATGTACATCTATGGCCTAGAGCAAGGGAAAGTAAGCAAAAGTCAGAGAAGATCGAAAATCGGCACACATACCTCTGGCTTGAATACAAGTCAGTCGGCGTTCTAGGGACCCCAAAGACGCTGGAAGACGTTATCTAGAGGCTGATGGGAGCTTCATTAGTAGGTAAACCAAGGCAAAGTAGGATTTGAACGAACATTTACCTTGGTTTGCCTCAGCCAGTGCTGAGACCGAAGTTAGGTTCGTAGATTAGAAGGGAATCGAACGAAGGCGTAGCTTGCCTACAAGGCTTTCGAATACTGAGCAATTTATGCTACTGAACACGCTCAAAGGCTAATACTGAAGGCCTGGTGAGAAATACTCAGAAACACTCGAAAATTCGGCAAAACATGCCTTACAGATTGAATGCTGCTAGTCGGCGCTAGGGGGGCGATCGTATGCATCCTAACGCAACTAGAACTATGTATATTAGACGCATCCAACTACCTGAAATGAAGAGTGAGTAAGCATAGTCAAGAAAATGCGAAAATTGACCATACATACTTCAACTTGAACGTGCAAGTCATTTGGCAGTCAAGAGACCACAGAAACGCCATGTAACACTAATTAAAGTCTTCAAGAATCGTTAGTATATGTGAGCAGGAAATATGAGGATTGCAGCGAAATATTACCAAGTGTGGTGTTGGCTATGCCGAAAGCGAAAATTGGGTTAGTACAGGCCATAGTGGGGTTTTGATATATCATCGTGCTCTCGGGAGAGATCAGTGGTGTTATATCACAGACTCACCTTGAGAGCTGGACGTGATATATCATCCCAGAGATACCACCCATTTGGGAAATTCCGCGCGCGCGCCTACCCGCTCGCTGCTCCGCGCGTGGCAGTGCCACTCCCGCCCTTCCCAAAATGGCCGTTGCTTGCCGCTTGGCCGCCGCCTCTATAAATTGTACAGTACAATGAGTACATTAATATTGACTTACCTCATTATTTGTGGGACCTGAAAGCTACCCGCCGGCCTGCGAATGCGCTTTCAATATGGGGGATTTGGGTAGGAACGGGCGTGTTTGTACTTGTTGGTTTCCGATCCTCTTGCTCCTTCCTCCTCCTCCCTGCCGCTCCTGGCCGTTGGGTTTCGCTCCTCCCCATCTAGGTGCGCCATCATATTCTTGAGCATTATACCTCACTTATTACACCCTCTATAGGCTCTTTCCATCGTTATCTGGCCTTCTACAGGTCTTTTCATTTTCACCACACCTGCTTGCTCCTTTCGCTTCCAGCCGCCCTCCAGGACCCAGCGCAGCCCGGCGCGCACCACCGGAGCCTCGTCTTATCCATTGGACATTGCCTCCCGCCGTCTTTGGACCCGGCATCCCACTCGGCGCCGCGCCACCCCGCCCTCCGCGCCCGGCACCTCCGCTGTTTCCAGTCGCCCTTTCCGCACCCAGCGCAGCCCATCGCGCAGGGCAGCCGTCCAGTATACGTCCACGCCCCTCGGCTCCCGCCTTCTTGGTGCTATCGCCCCGCCCAGCACGCCGCGCCGCGCCGCCGATCCCGCCCGCGCTCCCGCCGCTTCCCGCCGCCCTCCAGCACCCAGCGCACCCCGTCGCGCAGCGCAGCTGTCCAGTATACGTCCACGCCCGTCGGCTCCCGCCTTCTTAGTGCCGTCGTCCCGCCCAGTACACCGCGCCGCGCCGCCGATCCCGCCCGCGCTCCCGCCGCTTCCAACGGCTCTCCCGCACCCAGCTCGGCCCGTCGCGCAGCACGGACACTTCGTAGATATCTCCCTGTCCGTCACCCGCAGCCCTCCTCGCTATTACCTTTACCTTTGGTGTGCTCAACCGTATTGTAACACGTATATCCCCACTATTACTCCTGTCTAGTCTAGTTTGCCAATACATCCCTCCTAAGGTAGCGGACAGGCAAGTGCGGTTACCCCACGTGATGTTACGGTCACATCACCATACTGTAGATACTTGTACTGAGGCAACCGTCACGGTCACGGAGGGGTCGGTTGCGTTGCCCAATTCGCGCCAGGTCACGGTCACGGAGTCCTCGGTTGCCTTGCTTGAGACCGTGACACAAGCAAAATAATATTTTTTCCCATGGAAAGCAGCCTAAAAATTGTCAAAAAGCTCTCAAACCATCCAGATTGTTGATTTTACAGAGGAAGAGAGCTACAAATGGGCTTGAAAACAGTCCCCGGCCCCAAGCTGAATATATTTGGTTGCCGAATTTCCAGCCGTCACGGACAGATTTGGACTGGTTGCGTTGCCCAAATTTTTTGATGGCGTCACGGTAGCTTGGCCGGTTGCCTCGGTACAAGTATCTACAGTATTGGGAACGGAATACTTTCTGACCCTCCTTTAAGCCACTTCTCAGAGGTTCATAGGAAATCGAGCAAAACACTTTCATTTGGATATGTCTTGAGCATATTCACAAATTTTCTCGGGGATATTAGTGCAAAACTGAAGGACTAGTTCCAATTATACAATCCACATCCTACAAACCGGCATTCGGGTTCCCTCCCCGCACAATTCCGGCCGCCTGCATATCTGCTAAAAATTCCCGAGGAAGGACACGATGTCCTTTGTACTTCCGTGCTGCCCACGCAGCCTGTGCACCATCAAGTCCGTGGCGGTATGCATCAGCAAAACGGTGAGCACGGAGAACAAACCGGCGCATTGATTCGAGTGGAACCTCGTCAAGCGCACTGAGTGTGTTCCGTTCGAGGGCATCTTCCCGCGATGAATCGGGTTTCAGCCGATAAATTCGCTTGGCATAGCCCCAGACCATCTCGATGGGGTTGAGTTCGCAATGGAACTTCAGCAGAAAAAGAACGGTGCAGTTGTGTTCGGCACAAGTATCCTCGAGACAAGATTTGACTGCCGCGAAATCCGGCTGGTTAAACAGCATACGCCGCATGCAACAGGTTGTTGAATGTGGATCAGCACATTTAAACCCCTTGCATTCAGCATTCTTCTTCCGGAGTTCTGCCCCGGAGATATCACCGAGATCACCTTTTTTCCGCCGTTCCTCGAGCAGTATTTCCATGCCCTTGAATTTACCTGCATGCTTGGCGGCCCGCCAGGGGAAATATAGCTCCTGTGTCGTCCCATCCGCGAAGTGTGCGCCCGTCATCTGGATATTCTCCTTCAACAAGTTGCCGTGATCATCGTACATCAGCGAGCCGTCATCATTTCGCTTGTTCACAGGCACGAGAAAATTGGGATCCGGGTTTTTGCTCTTCCCTTTCCGCGTCCCGGATATGGATTTTGGCATCGTTCGAGCGGAAAGTGCTCCAGCACTGCGCTTGCGGTGCGTTGTCGCATTGTCGTAAACAAAGACATGATCAAACTCGGGCCATCTCTCGGTGACAGTGGTGCATGCCGCAATGGCCTGCTCCTCTATATCTGCGGCTGAGAAGTACCCGTCCCGGTTCTTCCCAGGTCGCATGCAGCGCCGGGCGATTGGACGGCCGTCTCGAGTACGAAGCCAGCCGAAATCGGCGGAAAAATAATCGGCAACCATGTAGGATACACCATCGCCCTTTTTGTAAGGGATTGCATCAGCGTCTTTGTGGTACCAGGATTTGCGGCGGCGATCATGAGCATAAAAAATGCTTTCATCATGATACCAGATCACTGTTCGTCGAGTTCCAGGAGGGAGACTTGGTGTGGTAACAGACCCATCAGCGTCGAATATGCAGGAGCGATCTTGAAAGCCTTTGAGACTCAGGAGGTACACCTCTGTTCTATAATACACGACATCGTCGCGTTCATGGCCGTCCGAATATTGGCCTTTCTTCTCCACCGTGAAACTGTAAATAAGTTAGTTGAGGACTCAAGAAAATGAGTTGACACGCCCGGACAGCTGCTCACCGGTAGCCGAGATCATTGAGATACCTCCGAGCTGTGCGAACACTGATATTTTTATCGAGATGGTGTTTGTCCATAACATCCTCTCGGGACAGGTAATCGACGAGCTTGTCAGCTGTAATGAATTTCCCCAGTTCTTGGAGATGATCACGGATATCGTTGGCTAAATCTTCGTCTGCCAGCATTGATTTCTTCCACGTTCCGTATGGATTGATAGGCAGCACTTTACGAGATGCGATGTACTCCCGGCTAAGGTTGGCAAAGCGACGGGCACAGTAAACATCACGGCCAGCTGCAATGGCGGCTTGGCGTGCAGAAAGGCCCCAATTTCCGTAAGTGACTGAGTTCGGATTTGAGTACTGCGCGAGATGGCTGCGGATCCCTTCCATTCGCACACGAACCCAGGGACTGAGGTCTGGTGGAATATAGCCTCCAGACTTCCCTCGACTCGGGCCTCGAAGTACAAGCTCAATATCTGTCAAGGCAGCTTTGGCCGAGGTGATGTCGGGTGCAGCGGCAAGAGCTTGCTTGGTCCCGAGGGCGGTCATCTTCTCAACAAATGTTTTAGGTGGGGCTGGACGGGGGTATCCATCTCCGCTGAAAGTGCCAGCATCCGGAACACAGAGTTCGTCCATTTCTGGGGGAACAATCTCATCGTCGGGATCATCGATCTCATCAGACTCGGCTAGTATGGACGGCGCGTGCGGTGTCGGAAATGTATGGGTAGATGTGTGGTCATCATTGCGTTGGGGGTGACACCCTGTATTATTGGACGTGAATAATTTGCTCTTGAATTCGAAAGCCCTGGGTGCACCCGTCGGAGATTCCGGAGTGGATCCTTGATGGAATTCGCTCCAGTATTGTCCTGCAGGATTTGTATCTTCACGGAAAACATCTTCATTTTCTTTATCTGCACTGGGTTCAGGTTCATGTATAGAGCTCGAGGTGGTAGACTTGAGAATTGGAAGTCAGTCTTCGGCGAAGGACAAAGGAAGATCTTACATGATGACTGTCATCGTGGCGGTGCTTCTTTTCTGGGCGCGCTTTGACGGGGCTCAATGCGATAGCCGCGACACGTTTGATGGCTTTCTTCGGCGAGGGCAATCTGCTGTGGAGACGGGCTACACGGTCCCGTATTTTCTTCTTGGTAGGGGCATGGGGGAAATAACGAGTGGCTTTCATTTTTAAAATTTCAGGGCCATCCAAGGGCACCGTTCAAATAAACTCTGCAACTGTCACGATTAGATAAGATCTATCGTTCCAACGCCTATCTAAGCGCTGGATGACAAAGAGGCTATGACTAAGACCGGCCCGACAGAAGGGATGACGATGGGATGATGTCATGATGATGTCAGAGATGACGACAGGACATGAGGATGAAGCAAGGACACTGAGAACATATGGTTAAGGGTAGTTGTAGTATATATAGATTAGTTCACACGGTTCCCTAGACAGTATAAGTAGAGTAGCTATTACGCTGTTGTAGTTAACCTTTTATTCCATCATCTTTCGAGATCAACCACGAGCACTACCCAATCCCTCTCTTCATACCGAGAGTGGACGCTCAGGTCTTGACTGTGACAGCAACGGTCGCGCCAGATCAGCACACAAGGCACAAATTTTGGAACTAGTCGGTCAATTCTCAAGATTATATTGAATTTGAGCCTCATATGGCAGTATGGGATGAATCCGCAGAGAAGTACTTTGCCGGATTTCCTACTTTGCCCATTGTGCATTAACTATTCAATTTTCTTTGCATCCCGTTCCCAATATGGCAATGTCACAGCGGATCACGTGGGGTAACCGCACTTGCCTGTCCGCTACCTTACCTCTCGAAGCATCACTCTGAAATATGTCTAAGTCGAAGTTCTGGTGGCTGTGTTTTCCAAAATTTCGCGCACAAGTCATGATATTGAAACAACTAAGGAATACATGGAGTACGACGATGGCAGACGTTGAAGGCTACGAGGGACAAGGTAACGGTGGTTGAGCACAAGACAAAAGACATCGTTGAGGATGGCTAAGACAAAAAAAAAAAACACGCCGTTGACGGCGGGCAGCGAAGATGAAAGAAACAAGTCTCGCGCGTTGAGGCGAGGCTGAGATTTGTTCAAGAAGAACAGGCTGGTTGAGCAGCCATGATTGTGAAACAGTCTACTTCCGCGCGCGCACCTTTTCTTTCCTAGTGTCTCACAGTTAGTACAAGATTCGCAATGAAAGAAAAAAGAAATCACGTACTTCTTGCTCGCCGCAAGCTCGGTGCCCATCTTCTGCTTCTTGAAACCCCTCAGCATCCTCTGGCCCTCCTCTTCAGCCATCTGCGCGCGGGTCCGCTTCTTGGGGAGGATGATGTCAGTGCCGTCAGGATTCTTCGTCGCCATCGCCGCGCGTTTGGGACGTGAGCCAGTAATGAAGAGGTCGGCGCCGCCCGCAGGGTTGTGGCAAAGCGCCTGCAAGCGTTTCTCCTCCGCCTCTTTCACCGCCGCCACGCTCGAGATCTCCTTCCCGTGTTGTATCACCCCCGCCCTCATCTTCCGGTTCGCAACGTCCTGGTTACGGATGCGGGTGGCCTCAGCGCGGGAGAACTCTGCGTCCTGGTGGCGGATGCCAGGGGCCTCAGCAAGCACGGGCTGTGTACTCGGCGGCGGCACGGCGTTCTCGTTGGCGAGGGCAGGGTTTTTGCGTGGCCTTCCCCGGGGCTTCGCCGCGGGCTGCGAAGCCTTTGCTGCCTTTGCTGCCTCTGCCTTTGCTGTCTTTGCTGCCTTTGCTGCCTTTGCTGTCTCTGCCTTCTTGGTGGCGGGAGCGAGGGGATGGCCTGACGGCGGGTTCGCCATCGGGCGGGACTGGATGTATTGAGGAGTCGGGGCCGCCACAGGTGCTGTTGGAGGGGTCGCCGCAGGCGCTGTCACAGGACTCACTGCAGGAGGCTGAACCGCTGCTGTCGCATTTGCAATGGCGGTGGTGAAGAGGCTCAGCGCAGAAGGGCGAGCGTTGGCGAAGACCGATGGAGCCGATGAAGGTGAGGGCACGGTAGACCGCGTGGTGGTTGGGCGATCATTGCTGAAGGTGGGTACCGCTGGCGGCGTGGTCGGTGGAGGCGAAGATGTCGAGGGCAAGGTGGGAGGTGGGAGTGTTGCGGTAGCAACGTTGGTGATGGAGGATTTTGGTGTCTGCGTACTAAGCGATGCCAAAGGTGAGCTCGTTGATCCGAAGGATGCACATCCCAAAGTAAAAGGTGTTGGCGAGGCAGATGACTCAGGGGTGCGAACAGGGGTTTTCGTAAATGCCTGGAAGAGCGGGCTCGGTCGGTAGTTGGAAGTGGGGAAAAGGAAGCCGTTGACTTCCACTGTGGTCAGTCTCGGTGTCCGCCCCGGACTACCGCCTACTTCACGATCTTTCTCGAAGGCCGCGCCTACATGTATGGGCCGCGGAGTTGGGCGTGTCGCTGCCGCCGCGCCACCTGGGATGCTGAAAAACAGGTATGGTCTGCTTCATCCTCTCCCCGAGAGATGCTGTCAGTATTCCACAAAGTCGGCATCGTAGTATCAAGGTTCGTGCCAAAGCTGGTGGGGTCGAGGCCGAGTGGCAAGCTAGCCATCATCTCATCGAAGTCGGTGGGTGAGAAGTCGAGGGCGGCGAGTGTAATCGAGGGCGGTTCAGGGGTTGCAAGCTCGGGAAGTGCAGTGGGGGGTGCAGACATCGCCAAGGCGGGAGATTCAGCAGTTGTAACAGTAGGTGCAGAGGCGGCAGGAGCCAGAGCCGTAGCGACGATGACTGGAGTAGAATGAGAGGCGGCGGGACGACCCTGCTTTGCTTTGGCGGTGCGCTTTGGCGCCGTAGATTTTGCAGCCTCTGGGACTGCCAGCACTTCGCTGTCATCGTCGTTCGGCAGCGGATCCATAGCGATCAAGGCGTCGAGCCCATCAAGAGCAGCAGGATCTTCAGAGTCGGCGTCGGGGATCGCTCTAGCATCGCGGATGTGGTGTGCTGTTCTCGATGATCAGCAATTGATATATACATGGCGAAACATACTTACAGAATGCGCGCTTGCACCACTGCTGGAATTTCCCCTTGAATTCTCCGATGTTAGGTACCGATGATGCGAAGTCGTTGCCGTGGGGTGTCAACCCGAAGCAGATACTGTCAGAAGAAGGATCAACAAAGGCCCACACAAGCGCACATAACCAAATCAGGAACTTACGTCTTTGACGAGATGCGACCACCGCGGTTAGGCATGGGCCCGCCTACAATGAACATCCCATACCAGCCTGTTTCCTCTATGATTGCCTCGGTCAGCCTCGACACTACCCCCGCAATCTGGTCGATGCCACTGGAATTCGTGTCAGGGCTGACCAAGCTGGAACCGACAAGTCGACACTCACTGCTGAAACTGCTCTGGAGTTTTTTCTGACCCGATGGCGCCTGGCTCCCCCCTGCTGCGCGCCTTGTTAACCTCATTAGTGGCTGCCTCCACCTGGAGCTTCACGTCGTCCGACTCCATCTCGCACATCTCGGCAGAGGTCGTTCGCCACAAACTCATATGCGCCGCGCGAAGGGCCTTGCGTCGTTCCTCAGCGAGTATCTCGGCGGCAGACTCGGCCTCCTCCAACTCCTCTGGCGTCATGACCTTCCCACCAGCGGCATTAGCGGTAGCGACGTGTTCGGCCTCGTCGTCGTACTTCAGCCCATCGTAACCGCGATTCACCACCTCCACCTTAACCTTCTCGTTGTACATCTTCTGATACATCTCCACAAGCCGTATGGGACGCGTCACCTTCGGCTTCTTCAACACATTAAACAATGAATGTTTTTTGAGGCGCCTTGCAGTGGTGGGGAAAGCAGGAACAGTGGAGGGTGGAGCGGGACCAGCGGAGGGTGGAGCGGGACCAGTGGATGGCACAACGGGAGCCAGGGTCTGTCCTCCTCCCTGCGTAATGACACGATCCTGGTAACGCATCCATGCCTTCAAGCGCTGGAATGGAATGGTCAGCTCTTTCTCTTCTACTATTTACTCGCGCTTACCTCCTTGGTTTTCTCCGTTGCTTTCCCCAGCGCTTCTCGTTGAGCATCGGTCATATCACTGGGATGAGGGAGAGAGAGTTTCTCCTCCTCTTTCCAGCGCTGGGACCATCCCTCTCCAAGGACACTCCAGAAGCGCGTTAGGGACGTATGGGACTGGTTGGCCTTGGCGCGTCGGTACACTGGCAGCATTTCCAGCAGGAATTCGGTTTGCTCGGTGTTCGCCCATGTCGTAGGAGCCATCGGTCAAATTTTGGGGAATGAAAAGTCAAGAGTCGTACTTGTGGTATGGTTTTTTGTTAAGTGATGTGACGTTTGCGGTATGGTTTTTTTTTTTGTTAAGTGACGCGTTATTTCTTATTTTTTTTCGTTCCAAATTCAGATATGATTTCCTTTCACGTCCCGGTTCCCACCAAATCAAAACCTTCTTGCAACGTCTCGGTGCGTAACCATTAAATCATGCTTTCTGATGGATTCTCATCAGTTCTCATCCCGGATTTTACGCGCGCCCCATATATCCAAGACAAACACGCTCCTCTGGAGCTTCTTTTCTGAGATCGTTTGACTTAACCAGTAAATTGACAAACCCTACAACCGGGAAGCATCGCCCTCAGATCCTTGCTCCCCCCCTCGTACTCTCAACATGACTTCCTTCCCTGCTGCAACCACCGCCCCTTCCGCCTCTGACCAGCTCAGGGCAGTGCTCGCGACAGTCGACAAACTCGCCACCCAGGTTGACAAGCTCGCCGACTGCGCCGATGCTATCGCCGACTTAGCGAGCAGCGTGCAGGGTAGGTTTTCATTTATTCGTGTGCTTGCGCTTCTCACTGTGCCTTAGCCAAGTTGCCAGCGATTTTGAAACAGCTCCATGAAGAGGCCGCTGAAGATAGTAAGTCTTCCCTGTTCTAATTACCTTTTAACTAATTATTTTTCTGCTAGACATTTTCATGCGTGCCATCCCCAAGAGCCCTGCGGAGGTGGCTGCCGACCATGCTCGCGCAGCTGATGGTTCCCGCCCCTGGTGGGTTGTTTTTGTCGGTCGCGAGCCCGGCATCTATGACACCGTGTATGTTCGCCCCTTCTTTCTTTTGTCTTTCCTTTTCTTACTGGATACGATAGCGAGGAGGCCAACCGCCAAGTCAAAGGATGCCCCAACCAAGAGTGCCGTCGCAAGGGCAGCAAACAGGAGGCGCTCAACTTCTACGAGCTGATGTATGGCAAGGACCGGGTGCAGAAATGGGTGGAGCTCGTGGAATAGTTAGCCTGCTGTGCTATTTATTTATTTTTGCTGTCGTTCATAACGCATCTGCCTTGTCGAATACAAACTTTTGATTGTCATAATGTGTGAATCTGCACAGCTTAAACTAATGCTATCTATGATCTCGAGATTGGCAGTTGAGTATGAACGGGGCAGAAATCCCTGTTAATTCTCCCACACTACGCGCTCCAACAAGACTGTCATGCCAATCAGGTGTGCGTGCACCCGCATCATAAATACCTGAGTCTCTGTTCTTGACATACCCCCGGCGCGCGTTCTCGATTCATCCCACCAGTTTATCCACGGGAACTCATTTATTAAACAAACACAACAGAGATAGGTATACGTTGTACAGGTTTAGGATGGAAAGGATTCGTCGTCGCTAAATCTGTCTGTCAGCTGAGTTTGTGCATCAACAACTACCATGCACCTGCTGTCGTAGTTGGGAACCAACAAAGCCCATGCTGCCATGCGGTCTTCGTGTGAATCTAATGGAGCATCATGAAGATCTCTGCATGCAGGCTTGAGAAACGGCGGAATTGAAGAAAGAAGCCTCCTCACCGTGGTTGCTCCGCCAAAAGAGCCTGCCGGCAAACATCCGGATTTGACTCCCCCTGCGCTCGCAGGACCAGCAGTGCCTCGGCGGCAACTGTTTCTTGGGTGTCGGGCGGGCTGTAGGTTGGCTCAGTGCAGTCGTCTGAGCAAGCACTATGGAACAGCATCAATGTAGAAGGAAGATAAAAGAGATGCCTTGAATACTCCGCTGAGCCATGACGAAGTGACTGAAGGAATAGCTCGAGAAGGTCACTGTAAACAGAGGTCAGACTTAATGGAGAGGATAATACGCTAGCACGCACTCATCGGTTAAAGTGAACCGATGTATCCCTCCCTCGTCATCGGCGCTGAGATCGAGACTGATATTTCCATCAAAGTCACCGAGCTGCTGATCCTCCCTGTCAAATTGTATGTAGTGTTTGCTCTGGGCGAGGAACAACAGGTGCACGTACAGTGTTGGTTTAGCCTTCTTCGGCGGGTCCCAACGACGGCGGGCAAGTTTCTTGGCAGCGCTGAATCGGATGGACAAGATTTTAGTTGTACTTCATGATAATAAGACATTATACACGCACCGTGTTTCAGCGTTGCGAAGCCGTTTTTTCTCTCTAACTTTGGGATGGTTTGCGTAGTAGCGAGCGGAGGCGGCTTTCCATTGATCGCGCTTGGTTTGGATGGCGTTGAGGCGGGCCCTTTCCTGCTCTGCTCGTCGATTGCGCTTGCACCGCCGCAAGTCCGGGCTGTTCTTTAGTTTAGTGACGCACGTCTTGCATGAGAACACACAGCACGCACAGGTAGGCCAAATATGGGTCAGGTTCCTCCTCAGAGGTGTGGAGTTCAGAAGATGGGCGGGGAGACGGGATCATTGGTGGTGGAAACGAAGCAAAGCATTGGCTTGGCTTAATTTGGACAACCGCTAATCTGTATGATCCAACTCCCAATTTTCTTGCACTCGCAAAACGTGGTCGTTTCCCCTGAATTTTGGATATAGGGGAGACCAAATCGACATGTATGTAAATTTAATTTCCCTGATTTTAATTCCCTTCTCCCGGGTTGCTATAACACATATTTCATTGTCTACCTTCTTTCGATGTCCCCGCCACCGTACATTTGTCTCTTTCAAACCTAAGTACAATATATCAATCGGTTCGCTTCCCCCTACCCCAAACTCACTGCCATTTTGAAAACAGTCCAAGGAATCGCTGGAAATACCAAGCTTTCTAGGATGCTCAGCTCCCCTTCAGCCCTGACTTTCAACCTTGTGCCCAAAAAACCTGGTTTAGACTTATAAGATGTCCTATCAATTCAATTTTTTTAATACCTGAAATATAGAATCAACGTAGAGAAAACACTGTCGCTCTCATGCGCATCACACCTGTGACTTTGTCATACATGCCGCGTTGCCGGCCGTATGTTTGCGTGACTGCCCAAACAAAGGACGAAGTCCTCTCTTGCACCACCACCACTGCCACGTAAAAAAACAACTTGATCTTCCCTACTTCCGAGGAGCACAACGACGAGCTCAACGCGCCGTTCAGGATGTGGATGATTCCCGACGTGCCGGCCGTTACTCCGGCGACTTTGCTTCACGATCACGTGTAGGCGCGTACTCTCAGAAGGCAGGCACACAGTACCTTTCTCGCACTTTGATCGGCACAGAGGTTGCATTGTATAGCAGCAACACCGTGAAATCTTAGATATCACCGTATATTACCCGTAAATATAGACAGCACAGACATTCAGCTGAGAGTGCATTCTATTGACTGCTACGGACATGCATTCAATGGTCTCAATTAATCATCATCAGACTTGTCTGGGACAGCCTCCGAGTTGCACGCAAATCCCTCACAACTGAGACGGAGATGAGCGCACCGATTCCCACATTCATGCGTCTCGAGGAATGTTTTGATGCCGGTTTTCTCGTGGGCACCAACCTTCGAAATTGAATTTCATTTGGGCTAATTACCAAATAGGGTACACATCTTGGTTCGATGAGGGGACCAGATTGTATTTAGAGTTGCTCAGAATCCACAGCCGTCATTTATCGTCGGCGGATTGGACGCGGTTCATTTTTGGTATTTTGATGTGGCCCAGGCTATGATGGGCCACTTGCCTCGGCATCTCCCGGCACTTTCTCTGGCTCAGCGTTCTCCAAACCCAATCCAAACCCGTGCGATATCATCATTAATATCATATCCTCCCCCGCTTAGTCCGGTCACGTCAAGACGGCTCTGGGCGGCCCGGAGCTTGTGTCGAATCGAAAATCGATTCGACACAAGCTTCGGGCCGTGGATAAGCCGGATCACATGATGGATCACAAGGTTCGAGGTTTGAATATATCGGGTAACATATCGGCATTCAGGACCGTTCCCCGATAGGCGGCTCCAGTGCCGAAATTGCCGAATCTAAATGGCAAATGTCAAATTCAAGCTCGGCCATTCCGCCTATCGTAGCCGGTGGTAAGTACAATCACAAGCGCGGCGGCCATATCTACATGAAGCAGCTTTTTTTGATTGATGAATGCACGTATCTCAGTTCGCTACCATCCCTCTTCCAAACTTCTTCCATGTGGTCTCGATTTAGGTACATATGGATTTATTTTCCGAGTCACACATCTGTACATGTTTGTATGCAGTTTGTATATATGGTTTTGCACAAAGCAGAGTGGCCGTGTCCTCCACTTTCTGAATCAGCGTGGTGGACGGCGACAGCAATAATAACAACGACACAGAAAATAGCACAAGTGTGCACAGGAAAAAGGTCCGCCTGTTTGACGACCACACTCACGACCCACCCAGTACACCTTTTAATCCTCCCATAGACAAAAATTGACCCGCCATTTCTTGCAGCGGTATTTGGCTACCGGCAATGCTATGGGACTTTGATGGCATCACTGTTCTGTCCCAATTTGGATGGTCTGCCAAAATCTCAGGCCTCGATGGATAAACCTGGTATAAAATCGCCCGGCCCTGCTACAGCACAGTTTATTGAGCCATAAATCATGATAAATCATTCTACATGTATTCTTGGTAACAGATTTTTAAAAGTTCTGCTGTAGCTCAAATTCAAGCCAAGAGAGACATCTATTGACCTGAATTCGGGGAAGTTTTTACCAAGAATACACATAGAATCAATTAAAATAATATTTGGGCCAGTTTCTGGGTCCATATCGAGTCCGTGGGAGCCCATACTAGGTCGATCTGAATCAGTGGCAAATCCAGTGATAACTAGTACAAACAAAGATGAACTGCCAATTCTATCTGAATACAGTGGTCTCTGGGCTCAGAAAAAGAGGTATATGGTTGTATTGGTACCTGGAAACAGATTTCAAAGTCTTCAGGAGCCAGAGCAGCAGAAGAGGATGAGAACATATCTAAGAGGGAGTTTGCCATCGGAAAGGCCGGATCACGCTTATGTAAGCGAACAATTTTCCCAAACGGATTGCCGGTGGCCACGGTATTGTTCTTCGAAGGGCCACCTGAGGGTGTCCTCGACATGGCACTGGCACACTGCGCTGCAGAGGGAGGGGCCCATGCAATGTTGGTTGTGGAGCACCGCATAGCCATGCTCGAACAGGCTGAACACATCCGACTCCACGACGCCTTCAAGAATATGTGGTTGGGCGTTGGAACGACGTCGCAGAGGGTGCGGGAGCGTGACACCGAGGCACACCGTCGCAGGCACACCCGGATCGACACGCACTGCGCGGCTGCACACGCCGAATAGCGACGGAATCTTCCCGTCGCGGAAGACACTGTCCGTCAGGGCATCCATCTCATTCCCAGCAAGGGCTGACGTGAGGTGCGCAACGTACCGCTCATTGAGGATGATCTTTACCTCGACGATGCACGCCCCACTTTGATTGACATCCCGTTCTTGCACCACATCTGCAACCTCTGCCATAACCCCAAGTCCCACCCTGTCTTGTAAGCTCTTCCTTGCGCATTTTTCTTCCTTGACTTACATTTTTTTGCAGCTAACAAATGCAATCATAGCAACGGTTATGTTTGCATACACGTGTCTCTGGAGACGAGCTGGTAGTGCCCTTGGTGCCACGAGCCTATCACCGGTCGCCCCTGCAAGCACAATGAGGAGGAGGCCGCGATTGCGCAGGCCTACCCAGGCTGGGATGAGAGTCAGGTCACTTACGCACCCTTTTTGCTCAGTTGGGAGGAGTAGTCGAATATCTTGCTGTAGTTGATGTGAATTCACTCCCAGAATGATTGGAACGGCGTATATTGGTATTGAAAAATATGTAGACCTAGTTGGAGCGTGAAGTAGTAGTGGTAAACGAGGTGAAGTCAACGGCTGTGAGCTAGTTGAAGGCGATGGTAGTATCAGCAGCAAATGTCATACGAGAGGACGGTGGGACGAAAGCCAGGATCCTGGAGCAGAGAAGTATGAAGATGATAGTCCAGGGTATCGAAACGTTCGCCTGCCTGCATGCTAATCGGAAAATTAATTTTGCATAGACGGGAAATAATAAGTAGACACACCTGGTGCGCCTCTCACGACACTCATAGAATTTCGTGGTTGAACCCCACCGGCGATAAAGCACCAATTCACGACCTGCAGCAGTTAGCTTGGTAAAAATGTAGGGTGCATTGGAATGGCACTGACAAAGATTTTCAGCCATGAAGGTGGACGCAAAGAGGTTTCGGCAATTGCCGATGTCACCGCCAGCCTTTGAGACTTGCTCGTGTTTGGATTCAAAGCTGGCTTGCTGTTGTTCGAGATCAAAGATTGATCTCCAACTTCCACTCACATGCACGCATCGCCAAGTCGCGACGGTTGAAGGTGAGTCCCTCTTCTTTTTCTCACCATGAGCAAACACAAAGTGACAATGTTTTCGATAGACGAGGACGACTTTGAGGACGACAGCGATGACCCGCGTGAAGACCATGCCCCACGCCACAGCCTCCAGCGGGTCGAATTCATCCCGGATGAGACGATTTCCGTTGCGAGAGATGGACGAATTCGGTTGACTCTGACCCAGATTGAGGGCCCAGCATCTCCTTCAAAAAAATCTCAAGTCCCAGGCGTCCTCAATCCCGACATGCCTCCACTGCCAGCACTCCAGTCCTCGCACGAGGGGTGGGAGGAAAATTTTTCAGAGTTTGATGCAGAATATGGGCCTGGTTTTCAGCAAGGACCTCGAGAGCCCCGCAGTTCTGTGAGTGCCCGCCGAAATAATAATAAGAATTCCTGCTAATATTACCTCGAGGATGACCCCAACGAACAATGGGTGCGCCTCGATCGTGAGGATTTTCTCGATGAGCTTATTCGCCACGATGGTCGTGGCGAGTACATCGACCAGACGGTTTGTGCTGGTGAGGGGTGTGAGACGACCGACGCGCCTTTTCGGTGCATCGACTGCTTCCACGGCCGTCTGTACTGCAAGGAATGCATGGTGAAGGTCCACCAGCGCATGCCCCTTCATCATGTGGAGGTACGTCTTTCATTGGTTGGAAGGGCTGAAACTCACGCATTACAGATGTGGAAGGGGACATGTTTCAAACGCTGTACACTCAAAACGCTAGGGCTGCGTATTCAACTCGGTCATCTGCTCGGCCAGCGCTGTTCCAACCCTGCGAGGGCTGCCGGTGATGACTTCGTCATCGTGAATTCGCATACCATCGACGAGGCCGGGCTTGACTACTGCAATTGCGGCCAGTCGAAGCCACGGCCCATTCAGCTGCTCCGAATGCGCCTTTATCCGGCGACGGGGACGAATCCGCGCTCCGCAGCCACCTTTGCTGCGCTGGACCGGTTCGACTTGATGTGTTTGGAGTCGAAGTGCTCGGCGTACGAGTTCTACAACTCTCTGGCGCGGGAGACGGATAATACGGGCTTGGAGCCCTCGCGGGTGAGTCTTCTCTTGAGTTGAATGTATTGAATGAGCTAACTCTTGTTGTAGATGCGCTATGAGGAGTTTCTCAGGATGACGCGCCAGTGGCAGAACTTGCACCTGCTGAAGCGCGCAGGCCGTGGTCACGACGCCGCAGACGACCGCATCGGCACAACGAAGCCAGGAGAATGTGCACTGCTCTGTCCAGCTTGTCCCCAGCCCGGCAAGAACCTTCCCCCAGATTGGGAGAAGGTACCATTCAAGAGAGCGGACGTGTTTGCCCGTTTAGATGCACAGGAAACTAATTACTTCATCGTAGTTTTTTGTATGCGTTGTTCCTCGCGCTTGACGCGAATTTTCGCCTGAAGCGTAGAGACGTCTCCAGCGAGGAGAAGGACCCGGGCCTGGGGACTGGCTGGTCGTTCTTTGGGGAAGTGAAAAAGTACATGGCCCATTTGGATAAACATTGGGATCAGAAGCAAGAGGTGCGTATTCAAGGCTTCTTGATTAAATTAAAAAACAGATACTAATGCCATATATAGCGGAGCACCTGCGTTGCGCATGACGCCGTTGACAAGCCAGATCGAGAGTCGCTGGGGACAGTGTCTTCAGGAATCGGGACGGTCGACTGCGCGCGCCATAACATGAAGCGTCCCAATGCAGTGGGTGACTTGCAAAAAGGAGAGCGGTATGTCATTTCCTGCTAATTGAAAAATGTTCCACGTGCTTAAGGTCTGACAGCTACTTAAATATGGACTATCTCTTCTTCACGAGCCTCGCTGGTAGCCCCCTCACCCGCCTTTACGTCTCGTACGACATCGCGTGCCAATGGCACAAAAATATTTGGGAGCGCATGAAGATTTTCGATTTCGAGGGCGTCCAATTCAAGGACGGCCAGAAGTACGTGGTGTTCCTCGTGCCCAAATTCCACCTCCCTGCCCATATTGAGTTATGCAACATTCTCTTTTCCTTCAATCTCACCCCCTTTGTCGGGCGAACGGACGGGGAGGCACCAGAGCGCGGGTGGGCCGACGCGAACCGGCTGGCTAATAGCACAAGCATCTCGGGCCCGGGAGCTCGAAGAGATGCATTGGACGTCCATTTCCAGCATTGGAATTGGAAGAAAATCGTCGCGCTGGGTAAGCCATTATTCAGCTTTTGTTATGCAGGCGTTAACCCCACCAATCATAGGCCGCGTGCTCCTCGAACGCTTGCAGAAATACGTACCGCTGATGCTGGAGACTCGCGCAGCGTTGGTCGACATGGAAGCGGGATGGACGAGACCCGGCCGGCACATACATTCTCACGGGCGGCACATTCCTATCAGGGGCGGCACATTGCTTGAGACCCGGCACATGGGCCAGCTTATGGGCCGTGCTTCACACAAAGGCGGCACATGTTCCGGGGGCATGCGGTGCCGTGATGACATCAAGGACCAACACCAACACAACCAAGCACGTTAGTTGTTCAAGTCGCCGGCTCAGATCTCAGAGACCGTCAGGCGAAGGGCATGTGGAAATTTCAATGGGACACGGTAGTGCACTTTAATTCAAGAAACATAAATTGCAATGCGAAGGGAAGTAGCTTATCGTGACAATTGACCGTCAAGCCTCCGCCGCCGCAAATTTTTGAAGCTGAACCGATTCAAGCCTATGAAATTACCACAAGTCAGGGACGGCAGGTAGAAGTGTTAAATAAACATACCTTGCCCGCCCTACGTTTCTTTTTGGGCTGCTCCGAAATGTTCTCCTCGGCATCCCGCTTTCGAGAGCTTGGAGCCCTGGACCGCGAAGATCCAGGTGCGAGAATATTTGTCGGCTCGAGCCCATCCAGCCTCGAGCGCCGGGCCCTCGTCAAATGGCTAGGAGGCATATCCGGGGTCAAATTTTCGGGTGCAGGTGAAGATCCACAAGGAGACTCCGCTGGAGGCGGAGGAAGTGAGGGGAGAGGCGAGGCGAATGATGAAGTTGAATAAAAATTGAAAGCAGTGTCGAAAAAGGTTTCGGCGAGAGGTGATTCAGAGGAATTCGCATATGCAATGTCGGCAGGTGCGGTCGAGGGGATATCTGAACTGAAGCCCGAATCAAACCCAAAAAATGAGTTCAGGTCAGCAGCGATAAGGTCGTAAGGGAGATCCAGCGCGGGGGGTGGTGCTACAGCGTCTGGATACATTGTTAACGCCGCCGAGTACAGTTCAGGGTTCAAAAAATCAGCGGTAGCTAGGTCAGTTATTCAGTTGTTTAGGATCATCGAATCTGGATATAAATGACTCACCCGGTTCAATGAAGTTAGCTTCGGACATCGTGAATGCCTGAGACCGCATGCCGTCTACGCTGGTAAATGCTGGGACTGCCGCCGGGAACATGCAGTCCCATCCTGTGGAAAGGATTTGCGGTGTAGCATTTAGTATTTAAAAATGTAGACAGCGTCAAAGTTGAAGTAAAAATGAAGGAACGTACCCAGTTCAAAGGAATTGAATGCGGACGGCGCGGGGCCCGCGGGCTCGGGCGCCTCGATGATGACAGGATTACTCGGGTTGGCCCCTTGGCCTGACCCCGATGAAGTTTTTCGCGCTATAAAAATTATTACTGAGGATCCTCAGAGGTATAGCAAAAAACGAACTCACCCGATTTTCCCGTTGCGGTCTTGACGCGTCCACTGGAGCTTGCAGACAGAATGGCAGACGAACTAGAAGTTCTTCCCTTCTTCGAGGATGACTTCACCACCTTCAGCTGAGCGTTGATGTCCTTTGTACGTGCGCTCGATTGGCGGCGCGTCTCCAGCTCCTCTGCAAGTTGTTCCTCGAGCAGCCTCCGCTCCTCGATCTGTTGCCTCGATTCTCGGGCCCGCTGCGCGGTGTTGGACTGGCGTTGCGAGTTGCGAGCCATACGATGGGCGACTTCGTTGTGTGCGTTAGTCAGAATACCTGTTCGCATGGACGTCTGAATCTCATCAGCAGTTTTTTGGTCAACCACATAGGCACTGTAGGATCGATTTTGATTGTCGTTTGAACGAGGGAATTCGAGGAAATTTACACACCTTTCAATTGCCTCAACGCACGTCAACTTGATGCCGGTCTGAGAGTTCGTCCAGTGGTGTTGAGCCTCATTTGTGTTCGTTGTCGATGGAGTGCTGTCCCAGACGTCGGCAGGAATGCGGGACTGGGATTTCACGAGGCAAGGGATAATCCACTCATTTATTTCCTTGTGAGCCCACCAATCTATGTCGAAAAATTTGGGGGAGATCAATAACGATCTGAGAACAATCGAGGCCAGTCACCTTGAATCTTCTTGATACCTAGACACTTTACGAAGGCAGAAAACGCGTCCAGAGCTTCCTTGGAGTCGATATACACAAAATCGAGTAGGCGTTCGTAGTCGGCACTCGATACCAGTGATTTGAAGTCATGAACAGGTCTAATGAGGAGCATCAGACTATAGATCTCGTGGATCGGAAGGAAATATACTCTTTCGAATGTCGCCAACAAATCTTTATGAATTCTGGCGCCACCTTCTCGGGTGGCGTGTCGTTGGGAATTTTGCTGTACTCGGGAACATTGTGCTTCATGACAGAGCGACAGATTCCAATGATCTGTGCGCCGTCCATGTCAGCATTCATGACCTGTAAATTACCGCCTGGGACGAATCGCTTCAGCGGAATTGGCCTCCCAGTGACCAAGAGCTTGACGCGCTGGAGCTCATCAAAGACTTGCTCGAAGAAGTCGGCGCTCGTGCGATTGATATAGGCTCGGACAACGGATGCCGCTGTACACTATATAAGTCCCGGATTAAAGCTAAATGGGCGAGGAAGCTTACCGCGCAACACCACCTTCGCATATACAGTAACTTCCCATTCATTCATCTCGCCCTCTACCCGTTTGTAAGTGGTGTCATCATCAAAAGCGATCACCCCCGGATCGTCGAGCAGTTTCAAAAGGAATACCACACAAGTGAGGATGCATATACCGCCATCTGGCGTCGTGATGTAGGCGTGGATGTAGCGTTCGGGAAGCGGCTTGGTGAGGCCGTTGAGGTACAGATGAAATGCACCTGGAAACAGGTATATAATAAATGCATAGTTGTTCGCGGATTGTGGCTTACCGGTCGCATCGAGGCCATTTGGGAATCTCTTGCCCTTTGCCTGACGGACGATGTCCCGCTTTGCCCGCTTGGAGGATAGCGCAGGCAAAAAGGCGGCCGGGGTTTTACCCTTGAGAATAAGTTTAGTCGACGCTGCTATAGAGGAAGAATCAGACACGGTCCAAGGGAACTTTAGAACAACAATAAGATCACACCGTTGTCCACCTTGGCTACAGTCGCACCGATACATCCACTGGCTTCCACGCATTCTCGATAGATCTCTTTCACGGCGAGAGATACCTTGGTGAGCGTCGGCATCGGATGATTATGACCGGTATTGTTCTGAACAATAAGAGCCTTGCGGATCGAGCGATCAACGGGAACATAAATTGAGCGCGTTGCGGGACAAGGATGTTGTCGAATCGCGGCGCGCACTTGCCTCCCATCTATGATGTGAGCATGAGCTGGATAAAAGATGGTCAGGCCGATATCGAGGGGATGAAAATGATGCATCGCACGGCAAAATTGTTGCTTAAGCCCTGTACTTGGATGTACGAGACGGCTACAAGGCCGAGTATCCTTGCCGCGATCGGTGGACAGAGGCTGGTCAGCGAACGCCTTCGCGAGCAGATTTTCGTCGACGTGGTCTGGAATCTGGTGCGTTCGATGGTTTTCCTTGAAGTTCGTGGTCCAACCGCTACAAGCGATGAAATAGTGATGTCCGCGAGACTTTCCCTGGTTCGGGTTGAAAATCAGCGGTGTAAGATGCAAATGATAAGAGAACACGAACACCTGGTTTCGCCTTCATCATCGGTGCGCCCTGGCACTTATTGCCGCTGGAGTCGACTGCGGTACACTTGGCATCGGAGACGACTTTTTTGAATCTGTGGAAGACATTAAAAATGCTCAAAAGCGAGAAGAAATATTGACATGGCAGCATTCTGCTCCGGCGTGGTACCGTCAGTCCGGCGGGTGTCGGCCTGGGCTGATAGGATTGCGTCGCGCGAGGTCGGATCCAACTCATAGCGAACTACCGCTAGAAGCTTGGGATCAATGCGCTCACACGCGAAGGCGCCTCTACAAGTGCCGCGAGCACGTCGGCACTTGATAGCGGGTTCACTGGGTACAAAAGTGACAAGGGCTGTGCTGCTGCCGCTGCCGCTACCTCCCGAATCCCACGAATCATTGTCCTGGAACACCGCTAAACTCAGCAAAATTCTCATCCACGGAAATAGGACACGCACCGCATTTCGAATTAAATAATCGACCGTGTAAAGTTGACCTGTTTTCGGGTCCTCGATGTTGAATTTTGGATCACTGAGGTCAACGACGATGACGGTCTGGTCACGATACATCGGGTAGATTGAGGGGAGCTCGGAGACGTATTCGATGCATTTGACATTCTTGATTTTTTGGGTGATGTCGAAGTTACCGGTGCGCACATAGGATGTAATCGGATCTTGCCACACGGTGTCGGATTCAACGAGTTCGTCGTCAGAGTCTTCGGAATCTCCATGAGCAAGAGCGAGGGCTTTATGAAACCACATACCAATCACTTCTGCGGATGCACGGGGTTCGGAGGCATGAGATTCGCCATCAGAATGATCAACATCTACGCAAACTTTTATGAGATGAAATGCAAGACCATCGAAAGCCCATACCGATATCCTCCGACGGAGAAAATATACTTGAGGCACGAGACACTGCTCGTTCGGAGGTGCGAGATTCACCATCTGAGTGCTCAACCTCTAAAAAAATCGTGAAATCAAGTCCGAGAGCGGCAAAATTACATACCGATTACCGCCGGCGGAGGGAATACACTCGATGAACGAGACACTGCTCGGGTGAGCTCCTCCGAGACCTCGATGTCGGAATCATCTGCAACGTGGGCCTCTGAGTCAGATGACAGCTCCAGCACCTCTCGGTTTCCCTCATACGAGGTCCGTATCTTGACCGAGGTGGCGGTTTTGCGCGGGATAACGACGGACTGGGGCTCCGCCTTCACCGAGCGCGTTGGCGTTGGGCGATCCGGTGCCTCGATTTTGATGCAAACCGAATCAGATGGAGCAAAAGAACATGTCGAAGACGCGACATGGCCGGCATCTGATACGTTCCGGCCGAGAAATTGCTTCAGAGTGGGAACATCGATCCATTCCTGGTCAAGGAATCGGCCGGCATTGGACGTGATGTACGTGGGCGTGTACATCTATCATTTTTGGCACGTTAGCAAGACGCGGCCACGCGACGCGACGCGGCGTGACGTACATAGTTGCGGAATTCCGTCAGCTGCCGACCCGAGAGACCATCAAGGAAATCCCAGTCGGCGGGGGTGTGCTTTGATGCCGCCATTTTGACGCGCTTTTCTGACGCGCCGGGGGGATTATTTGGTGGGGTGGTGGTGGTAAGAGACAGAGAAAATTGGCGGGGCGCTGACGTGTCAATTCCGGAAGCGGCCGTTTTCGCCAAAGGCGGCACATTCTCAAAAGGGAAAGTGCCGTCTCTGGTTTGAAAGGCGACACATTGATCTGAATGTGCCGCCTCTGATGAGAATGTGCCTCCTCCTCAATGTATGTGCTGGCCGGGTCTTGTATATCCTCACTCCAAAGAGACTGCTGACAGGTTCCCAAAGAAGTAATTAGCGGTGCTGCACAGCCACCGGTCCGGCTGATCCGCAATCAAAAGCGCGAAATTGAACTGGGAAAGACATAAATTGTGTTTTCACAAGTTTTGGCCCGGCAGATATGTAGAGTAGGTTCTTCTGGTGCCATTTATGCTCCTTACATGACTTTCTGAGAAAAACTGTGTTGTCAGTAATGATTACCAAATTGGACCTTGGACTGGTCACGAAGTTCGGTCCGCCACCATACAGCCACAGAAATAAAAATAAAAAAATGTGGAACAACTCTGATGGGTAATTATCAGTTGAAAACCATCCAGAGGACCGACTCGCAAAAAGGGTTGGTCAAGATTGAGGTCGGTTTTGGATGAGATCAAACGGTTTTGATGAAAAACAATTACCAAAACCGCCTCGATAACCGTCATCAAAACCGCCTCAAAACCGCTCAAAACCTTCTACTCTGACTGTCCCTAATGGTAATCGCGTTCGAACCTGAACCTGAAATCGAACCTGAACCAAGCATTTGAGTCGCTTTTCGGAGGATTGTGGGTGATTTTCGGGCACGGTTTTACTACCATCGAGAGGTAGTTACCAGCTATGGTTTATATTTTCAGTCGGGCAGGAATTTGGCCAGTGTCGTTCGCAAAATCAAGCTGTGTCACATCTCGTCACACCTCCGAGTCGGACTAAACGTTCCTCAGATTGCGCCTTGGACTTGTGCCCGCGCTTCTTACGCGCCTGGCTCGGGCCTCGACCGGGTCGAGGATCCAGTTCGGGGGCACAGAACTGCCCCGCATTGGTCGAAACACGCGGCGGGGCCTAGCGACGACGGGGCTAGTGGGGGCCGCATCGTCCGAGGCCAATAGGGGCTGCAGGCGCGGGAGGCGGCGTGGGACGGGTGTTGTATCGGATTCCGAGTCGGAGAGAAGCGGTGGGGATGAAGGGGGTAGACGGTCGTCCAAGGCATCTGCGTTGCGAGCATCGTCAGAGGATAAGACACGATAGACGTCGATAGTGTTCAAGGCGGGACATTTTCGAGAGTGATTGAGTCCAGTCACGACGTCACTTCCTTTTCTACCTTTTCACTTCACTACCTTCATCACCGCTACACTGGTAAGCTCCTTCTCCTATGTGTCCGTTGCGTAGCTTTCTGACGCGTAGCAAGCATAATAGGGATCTTCAAACCTCAGATTTCGACCTCATTTCGACTTCATTTCGATTTCTCATTTCGAGCCAGTGTGACACGGCAACTTCCGAAATTCTCCACGATCAGAGTTGAAATTTCATTTCGGAAGGCTTTTTTCCCCCGCTCATCATATGTTGGGTGCCGCCCGCTGCATCCCGCCCATCGTTCACCACATTGAGCTCGTGCATTCTGCCTCCTAGACCAATCAGTGTGGAGCACTTTGAGCCATTCACTATGTCTATTACTCAGTAGACATGCCCTGTGGTTAGTTTGGTTGTAACCATTTTTCCCGTGCCAAATTTTGAAGGGCAGAAATGGCGGCGGGAAGAGGCGCGCAGCGAGCGCATGGCATCGGACGTTTGGCCAAACAGAGCTGCCAAAATCAAAACATCAGTTTCAGAATAGTCACATCAGGTCACAGTAGACAAGGCCGAAATGAAAATCGAAATGAAGTCGAAATGAGGTCGAAATCTGAGGTTTGAAGATCCCTAATGATTCCTGAGCGTCACCACGGAAAAACCCCTAAGCCGCGTCGCGCACGGCTTACCTCGAAGGTTACCCCTCAGGACCTCAAGACAATTCGCGAGGAGCTCAAGCTCCTTCCGGGTTTAATCAAACAACATTTCAAAAAATGGACCAACGGCGCACAAGCATTCCAGCTCCAGTGCATGGAGGCACAAATATTGCGAAAGGATGTCCTGCTTCACGCCGCGACCGGTTCCGGGAAGACAGGCATCGCCGCAGGCCCACATCTACTGCCTTCGAGCAAAGGAAAAGTGACGCTCGTTGTGTCCCCGCTTCTAGCTCTCCACGAGGAGCAGGTGAATCCAATTTCTGCCCCTCATTCTCCCGAGTAATTCATTTGTTTCCAGGTCACCACTTTCCGAGAGGAGTTCGGGCTCAAGGCGATCGCCATTAACAGTGTCAACGGCGGATGTACGACGTCGATCATGGAGGTAAGCTGTTCCGGTGTGTCTTCTCGTGCGCAGCTAATTAATCCGCCGGCAGAGTGTGGTCGCGGGCGAATCACAGATCGTGATATTGGCTCCTGAGCTGCTCCTCTCGCGGCAGTTCATCGACGGGGTCTTGCACAATTCCGAGTTCGGGGCGCGCTGCCTCTCGGTCTTCATCGACGAGGCCCACTGTATGTCACACTGGGGAGATTCATTCCGTAAGAAATACGCGTCAATTGGGCTCGTACGCGCCTTTTTACCCCGTGCCACGCCTTTCATTGCCGTCACCGCAACCCTCACTCCGCGCGTCCACCAGGACTTGCTCTCGAAGCTTAGCTTCCATCCCGATGAGTATCTTTTCTGCACCATCGGAAATGATCGCCCGACCGTGTCGCAAGTCGTACGAGCCCTTGAACACCCTGCCAACTCGTTCAGGGACCTTGATTTCGTGGTAGAAGAGAATGCTGAGCCCAAGAACACTAAAAAGGCGTTTGTTTACAGCGACGACATGAAGGACGGCAGCAAGATTGTGGATCGCCTCAATGGGCGCTTTGCCCCTGCGTACCGTTCACAAGGCCGGGTCCGTCCGTACAACGCTGCCATGTCCCCGGAATATCGCGCGCACGTTATGCGATTGTTCAAGGCAGGGATCATACGTGTCCTGGTTTGCACGGATGCAGCCGGAATGGTGCGCTTTTCCATACCATTTATTCAGCACGAACTCACGCGGTATTCAGGGCTGCGATATTCCCGATATCGAGCTCGTTGTGCAATGGAAGCTCCCCAAGAATCTCTCGTCTTGGGTACAACGCGCCGGCTGTGTCGCACGGGCTCGTGGCTCCACAGGAATGGCCATGATGCTGGTCGAGAAGACAGCATTCGAAATCGGGACGGCAGAAGCGGCTGGGACCACAAACGGCGAAGCTGTACGTGGGCGGGGGCGCGGACGCGGTACACGCGGTCGCGGACGAGGTGGGCGTGGACGTGGGGCTGCGCCGAAGCAAGGGAAAGACTACGCTGTCAGCCATGGGCAGAAGCGTGGGTCTTTCAGGGGAACGGACGACGCGAAGCCTCCCTCGACACCTGGGGAGGAGGATGTCCCGTCGGATGCACTCGGGGAAGGCCTGTACGCCTTCGTGCAGGCGACCATATGCCGGCGGCGTATGCTGGCGGCCATCTTCAAGAATAAATTGCCGAGTACGTGGTGCGGGTTCCCTTGATTTAGATTTGGTACTAACAAAGTTAATCTAATCCAGATGTCCCGCCGGCCGAATGCTGCGATCTCTGCAACCCCAAGCTCTTCGACCACACCCGCCCCTGCAAGCCCGTTCGAGCCACGAGACAGAAGGGAATACACCGCGGCCCCCCTGTCGACTCTGTCCGAGCGGCGCTATTCACAGGGCGCCGTTCTATCAAGAAGATGCATTTCGCTCGAGTATATACAAGAAACGAAAACGATAACATATATATATAGACTGCCGGGTGATGGCCGCTGATGCCTTGGGTAACGCCTCGGCTACCACAGGCGGTCACTCCGCAGGCCGGCTGGCAGGGATAGTTCTAAATTTCTAATCAATAACCTACTTACTGTGTGCGGCACCGTCGGAGGGGTCACCGTGTTCCAAAGAAGTTGATTATATAATTCCTCGCACGGTCTTGCCAACGATTTTATCCACAACCCAATATTTTCAGGGTGCATAATTGTTGGATAGTAGTCCAATTTGACTCTGATTCCTAAGGGAGGAAAAAATTGAGTGAGTAAAGAACCAAAAGATGTACAGCCCATATGCACAGCCACTAGAGTGCGCTTTGAACTTGTTCCAGAGCACAGCCTTGGGACAAGTTCAAAGCGCACTCTAGTGGCTGTGCTGGATTTTGCGTTGAGTTGAAGTAAGGATGTGTAGTTAATTCCCGCTACCTTTAGGTAAGGGTCTTATAGCGCCCTATTTTCACGATTGGCAGAGGATCACATTTTGGTCAGCTCTTTTTGCGTAAGCGCTTTAAGCCTCCGCCAAAAATGAGGCATTTGTCATTCATTGTGTGTCTTTCTCGAAGTCCGTCCGATCAGTCGGATCGTTGCCGAGCTCAACACAGTCTACCTGGAACTCCGAGACGAAGAAAAAGGTCGTAATTCAGTCAGCAGCTCCGGCTATGCGACTCCAACCATACCAGTGTCGTGTACGCTTCCATCCCCGCCTCCTAAACCGATTTTCGAAAGACCTTGATGTGTGTTCATATTTGTTGTCTTTTGCCGCGATGCCGACCGCCTACTGCCAAAGTCACCCTTGAGTATCACGTATGTCACATACTAGATCATCGGGGAAACCCGAAGGAACCAGGTCTGCCCAAAGGGGCGATAATATTAGTCAGCGTGTGCAAATTGCGCAAATTGCGCAGATTGCGCAGATTGCGCAAATTGCATTTGGCCATGTTTGATAAACTCGTTACTGTACATACTTATTTGAGCAGTCACTACACTACGCTCGCGGCTCACTAGAATTTCCGCAAAAAGCAAGTTGTAACATTAGAATTCATTCTGCTGTATAGTAGGTATTATAAAAGGAAATGACAGTGTAATTAGTTGAGTGGGAGAGAGAGAAAAAACTGTCCTATCCGACAACATAAGGATCAGACGCAAGTACTTCGTCGTCACCGTTGACTGGGTACATCGGGTGATCCTCCGCAATTCCCCTCAGTGCTTTGTCTAATATATCCGACTTGAGTGCGCCTGCGTAGTCAAAGTCAGATCTCGGGTCTGCAACAGGAGTCATGGGGCGGAGGCCAGGAAAGAGTTCTAGGGCCTGCATCCGAGTCGGTGGGGAACAAGGAGCGAAGTCGTCCATATCTTCATCTGAATCAAAGTTGTTAATCAGAGTAGTTGCTAGAAATATTGTATCAGCCAAACGAAAATTCGAAGGAATAAATTTGTACATATGTAGCGGGTAAGCCTCGACGGACCCGCAACAGCCGGAGATTGTCTGCGAGGCGTGTGGGGCTGGGAAGCACTGCCTTGGGTCAGTTCTTGAACTTGTCTATGGAGATTTCTGATCTCCAACTGGTCATCCTTTGCCTGCTGCTTCCCGGCCTTTACCTCTGCTCGCAATTTCTTAGCCTCGCGGCCCGTGAGGCTCTCCAGCTCGCGCTGCTTCTCTTTGGTTCGTGCCTGCCTTTGCGACTGGTTTTTGAAGCGTGATTGAAGAGAATTGTTCGGGTTTTCCAGAACACCTGAAGTCATTGTCGCTTTGATAACCCGTGCCGTGTCACTGTCGAGTTTCTTCGCTCTATTCATGTATGGTCAATATAAAGGCAAGGTTGAATTTGCATCACTCACAATAGAATAGCGTCAAGCAATGACCGCCTGGTGCTATTCACCTGGTTGTCCTGTGCATGACTACCTTCGATGGGATTCGTATCACGGGGCGTTAGATCCCAGTGCCGTTTATCCATCTGCGAGACTTCCCGATTCAAAGAAGGCAGCAGCCATGGATAGCTCATCTTGTGCGTCCACCAATCTATCAGAATTAATCAGTGATGTGTTTCTGCTCTCCTTACTCGCTTCAACTTACTTTGAACTTTTGCGTTGGTGGATTCTGCACAAAATGTGTAATAGTTCTGAATCTCCTCCTCAGAGCAAAGGTAAGGGAATCCGAGCAAATAGGCAAGATCGGTCTCGCTGATGTACGCCTTGAGCGCGAAACACCGCTGGATAATTGTATAAATATGGGAATAACCTCATCAACGAACATGCCTCCCGTGCGGCGCCTCTCGCTCTTAGCTGTTACACGAATACCTTGCTCCGCATCTGAATCAGAGTCGGCCGCCTTTCCTTTACCTTTATTCGTCGACGTGGATGCTCGCTTTCGAGGCTTCACCTTCCCATTGGCTTTACGTTTCCGTTTGGAAGTATCGTCGTCAGGTTCAGAGGAGGAATCTAAGAAGACAAGACAAAATCACATCCGAACCAGCTCAAAGTACAATTGACATTCACATACCATCTGAGGTGCAGCCGCCACGGAAACGAAAAGCAGGGCCATGTGATACTGGTGGATAATGATCTTCAACCTCCGAAGAAGAGTCTGGTTGTGTATGTTAAATATCCATAAATAATCAACTCGCACTGCTCACCGTCGGAACCACATCCTCCACGGAAACGAAACGCTGGACCATAAATACGGGGTTGGGATATGTTGCATCGAAACCCATCACCATCGTTTTCGCAAGGAGGGTCTGCCAGCAATTCAGCCACCAAAGCCGGAATTGAGATGCAATTATCACTCACTCTCGGAGCCACAGGCCACCGCAAAACACGAAGGTGATGTGAAAGATGACGATGAATCATGTCCGAAGTCACCAAATTTGCTTTCAGAATCCGAGTCTGCAGGTTATGTGCATATGCATCGTCCCCTCGCTGCGGTGGAATAGGATAGGCATGAACATACCATCGGAGATGCAGCCGCCAGGTGAATTGAGAATAAGGCCACACGATGGAGGGGGGTTTCGATTGCGAGGATTGGGTGCGGCCGAAGGAACGTGACAAAGAACGGTGTAGATGTGAGTTACTATACCCAATATCCAAGTAATCCAGAACAAACGACCCAACCCGATGGGTTTGTTGGATGGCCTGCGATAAGCTGGGAGGCGACGAATCCTATCAATCCGCATATGTGATATATGGGAGCGTCGGAATACGATGTGGCCAGTACTGAAAACATGGCACATTTTTACGGGGGCCGGAACGAAGTATTGAGCTTGTAACAAGACCTGATTAAAAGTATGATACTTTAATAATGGAAGACTCACCTAAAACACTGAGCCAAACGGTGCAGAACCCAGAAAGGTACATCGACAGATAAGATGTATCAAGAGGATCGTTCGCAGAAAAGTAATGAGAGAGAGAGCAGCCCAAGACAGTGCTTATGAGAAGAGTGAGAAAGACCCGAAAGATAATTCCCAAGTGCTGCAAAGATCGCGCATTTGAAGACGGCCGAAGCCTAGGCTTCTCGTACCCTGAAGTAATGTCTCGGACAGTGCTTGATACCATTCCTTGATCAAACTCACCGGCCATAGTTGGGTAGCGACAGCTTTTGTAAGGAGAGTGTAGGTGGGGGGAAAGTGAAGGCAACGGTGCACTTCTGGCGCATTTTTTAGTATTTTGCACTCAGGGTCATCGCTTACTCCGTTGAGTTCGTTGAGTTCGCCGCCTTGCAGTGAAACCGATCACAAACAAGTCATCAAAAGTCCTTGTCGTGCCCCAAGATTTGTGTATCCAGAAGAAAATTTGTGACATTGAGCGCTCGGGCTCAGCGAGTGGAAGAGAAGCAAAGGGTATATTAAAGGCAGGTAATAGCAAAAGACAGTCGAATCTACGACTAATCTCAACGTTGTCTCAGCGGAATGGTAGCAGGAAGGTCGAAATGAAGATCGACGACACGTGGGCGCGTCCGAATCGGAGCCGGGACTCCGGATATAAGCGAGGGTGTGTGACCAGCTTGGCCTGATGGCCTGAGCCGCCGAATGATGGCGCCGTGCCTTGCCGGGTTTTCGTTTTCGTTTCTCGTTTATACCGATTTCGCTCGGAGCGTATTTGCACCTCATGCGCTGCTCGATGACGCGACGTGCGAGTTGCTCGCGTCGGTGGGGCCTATCGAGAGTCTGGAGATGCTCCAGCAGCTGCTAGAACCAGGCTGGTCGCACTGGGAAGAGTTTGGCAAGCGCCTCTACGTTTACCTCCACGGCTTGGTCATTCCCCCGCTACCCCACCTCCGGCGCGCAAAAACAAAGCATCAGCAGCCGCTGCTGCTCCGGCTGCGTTACCGTCACCAGCGCCTGTAACTGCTGTTGCACCGTCCGAACCACCTGCGCCTGCGCTCACCGTGCAGGACCCGAATAAACGGCCGCATTCAGTACACAACACCACTCAAGACACTTCCGCACCTCCGGCTCAACGAAGGCGTGCTGCCGTCCCTACTCCCATTCATCCCTCCCCTTCATTTCCAACGTCCCCTCCTCGCCGTCGCTCGCGTCCCACTCCCGCGCCAAACAGTGCCGGCCCATCCACGCAAGCCCGGCCCCTAACTTCGACGTTTGGGCAACAGCAACCCCCGCCGTATCCGCCGAGCACGCCGATGCGCAGTACGCCGGTCTACGGCCCCCCGCGACATATCCAGCCCCATATCCTCCATACAACTACAGCTATCCGCCATATTACTACCAGCCGCATCCGGGGATGCAATTTGCATCCCTGCAAACTACTAATACACCTTCTTCTACGTCATATTATTATCCTTACTCCCTTCCTCCTCCATCCAACTCGTACCCTACCCCCACACACCAGCTTCTCTCGCGAATAACCCCTACACAGGCTGGACGGCGCCTGGATTCGCGACACCATCGCAGATGTCACACAATGTGACACCGTTACCTTACACGCCAAATCCAGCGCCGTCGTCCTCGCCTTTCCCCCAGAATTCCACCCACGATACCTCACATTAGTGATCCTATGTACTCAAATACATCGTTACATTACTCTCAATTTTTTCCCTACGTGTTCTCGGTCAGAATGAATTAAAAAATCGGGTTTTTCGGAAGTGATAGAGAATCAAAAGTTATCCAACTTTCATGCTGAGACCTCCGACACTTTTTGAGCACTTTTTCGGTGAATCCTACCAAGTCCGGGCCTCTTGAATGGCGGGGAAAATTCCATCACCCAAATCAGCGACAGGTCGGCCCAGCCGGTATTCCACACGACCTCGGATCATTCCGTCGCTTATATATATCCCCAGTGCAGCTGCTACTAGGACCTCTGCGTATACCTTGAGAGGCCAGATCCCAATTTTGGCCGATCAGCCCATTTTTGTCCGAACCGATTTCGGGCAGATGAGCGCGATTTTGTCCGAACGGCACCTAGCCTGAGATGCCGTAAGTCGCCGAAAGGGGTAATTTTCGGGTTCCCACGACCTTAAAAAGCTCAAAATTCGCTTCCTGACCGGTTTTCGCAGTGATTTGAGGAGGTTATGCCGGTTTCCATGGATAATTCTATTTGGCACCCCCCGGGCCAAAAGCACGGGGGGTGCTGCTATGTGGCAACCCTATGATTATGTAAACTACGATAAGATTATGTAAACTACGATAAGATTCCCGATCTCCCCAATCTTCCCAAACTGTGGCTGTCCGCATGGGACAAAGCTTCGCTGCTTGCTTCAAGCAACAAGGTTTGAATAATAAGTAATAAAAATACAATATCTTTTCGCAGTGGTTTGGGCAAATTTCAGAGGTCTATGGTCAATTCGACAACTGCCTTTGTGACGTGTAATCCTGAACCGATTCCGGCGCTCAAAGTAGACTTTCCGCGCGCGGCCGCCGCCGCGGAAGGTCATGTGCAGTGACTGGCAGTCACCCTTGGTAGCTGTTTACTTGTGTATACTAGAGGCCTCTACTCCGGTGCCAAAATTACCTGTCTTTCCTCTCGTCGCCGCCACACGAGATACCCACTCATTTGGACTCGGACTTTAATGTATTATCTTAATAACATCTCCCTTATGCTTGCCGAACCAAAATTGGCCACGCTCCCGTGGTCAGCCGACAATGGCGCGCTCACTTGGACTCTCCTCGAGCATCTTCAGAAGAAGGAGAATTTCGTCGTTCTCTTTGGAAAGCAGGACCCAAATGCTGTCGTCGTCGTCGATAGAGGGAAGGAGGATGTCGCGGAGAGCCATGTGCTTTAGATAGGAGTTAGTTATTTGGGAGCGCATGGTCTCTCGACCCATTGCTGAAGTTGGGGGTAAGAGGCGATGATACGGAGCATGCAAATGTATTGATTGATTTTATCGCGCAGTGCGCACACTCTTATCGATGGAAAGTACGGACAATTGGCCCAAAATGGACGCGGGACAAATAGTGTGACTACCAGTCACTGCACATGACCTTCCGCAGCCGCGGCCGTGCGCGGAAAGTCTACTTTGAGCGCACCTATTGACAACCCTGTGACATGTGACTGTCGAATTAAAGGTACAGTGGTAGGTTTCAGGAACACCTGAAAAATTGAGTGGAACAGAGGATTGCAAGCTTAATTAATTAGCCTGAAGTATTGCATTGTTGGTGGTCTTCCCCGAATACATGCCAGAAGGTCGCTGAAGGCGACATCGACTGGTAGTTTGGTATAGGATCACGATTCATCCGGAGATCAGATCTGAGATCTGATGGCAGCAGCCGGTCCGAAAGATAAGATCACGTGGGGGTTGCCAAATAGAAATCGGTTATATGGCAACCCCCGTACTCTTGGCACGGGGGTTGCCAAATAGAATTATCCGGTTTCCATCGACACAAGCCATTTTATACAAATCTAGGGCCCCCACAGTTCCGGCGACCCTGCTCGGAGGCCACGATTTTGTCCGAAATTGACGAAATTTTGTCCGAACCCGGACCTGGCCTCCGAAGGGAATCATAGAGGTCCTCTGCTACTCTTGCTAAGACGTGCCCTATAACGTCGGGAACGAGACTAGTAGTTAGCAGGACCCTGGATAATAGGTGGGGACCCCTGATACAAATCCTGACGAATTTTTGGGTTTTGAGGCCTCCAAGGGTGGTCCAAATCCTGACGAAATTCGCCTGAACGACGGAAATGCCTGGTAGCCAATCCTGACGAAATTTGGCTGACAGTGATGCGCCTGTTCAGATTTCCTGACCAAGGATCAGATGGCTCAGTGGTAGTGACCAGAACGTTGGACTGAAAGTGCTTTTTGCGCGCCGTTTCGAGCCCGCGTGGTAGCGCCATATTCTATTTTTGCTTGTATTTCCATAATATTTTACGAGACTCCCGCAAATTTTGCCTGGTGCAGCTCGGTTTCTGCTTTTTAAAGAGTTTCCTGACGAAATTGAGCCATTTTGAGGCCTGTTTGGGCTTTCCTGATGTTTTTCGGGCGATTTTAGGCCTGTTAGCGATTTCCTGACAATTTTGGGAAAATTTTGGGGGGCCTGTGCCAATCCTGACGAATTTGGCGAAACCAATCCTGACTAATTTCTGACTTTAAAATCAGGGGTCCCCACCTATTATCCGGGGTCCTTAGTTAGCTCGTAGGAGCTCCATTCCATACCTATCATTCCCTCGGACGTGGGAGGAACTTCACTTCCATTCCATATTACGCAGACCCGCGGGTAGCATAGAAATCGTGTGTTTGCCTCGGTGAGGGTGTGCGCGACGACTTTTGGCGCGCAGCTGCGCTGGATTGTTTGAGTGTCCAGATTAAGTGGCGAAAATGGCTGCTTGAGTAGTCCAGGTGTAGTGGGGACTGCCCAGCGCGTAAACGGACTTGGCTGAGCCATGTAGAGGTCGAGAGTGCTGCGACACGTACGACGCGAGACAAAACTTGGCGTGGGAACTTCCCTTTTGGGAGTTACCATATCCGGAACGCTGACCTACGGCTTCGGAGGCGCGAGTGGAATCAGACCAATATCAGGTTATTTTTTTCCCCCTCAATTTACTGCTATTTGCGGAACTTAGGGCGCGGATCAATTTTTTTCAAAAAATGATGATTTCAGTATAACACTCATAACTCCCTCAATTCTTTTCTCTTGATTTCAACGCCATTGTACTTGTACACAATGCCCCCGCCTGCATGCACCCCTGGATGTGGGATGATTATATAATTTGTACCATATATGGTAAGTCACCAAATTTTGCATATATCACCTCCCGTACAAACATAAAGAGTCTGGGCATCGTGATATCTTCGCACATGTCTACTAATATATATATCCAGCTGCAGGCATATTCAAAATTTAGATATCAGAGCCCCATATGGTGCTGGATATGACCCAGTATATGTAGGTCAATGGTGTACCATAACAACAACATATATACACAAAATGGGCTCCCAGGCGCCTGTATATCATAAAAAAGATATATATTCCCAGATATCCAATGTTTTAATTACCTAGTGCATGTACAGGAAGTGATATACACAAAATGATCCTGATTTCCATATTTGGTTTGGATTATATAATCAGTATTCATCCATGGGTACATGCAGGTGGGGGCATTGTATACAAGTAAAATGGTGTTGGAATCAAGAGAAAAGACTAAGAATTGAGGGAGTTATGAGTGTTATACTGAAATCATCATTTTTTGAAAAAAATTGATCCGCGCCCTAAGTTCCGCAAATAGCAGTAATATGGAATGGAAGCTGGACCCGACCCACTTTCAATTCGAGGGGGCGTGACGCGTGATCGCTATACTGCCCCAATTGCGGCCCGTGAGCCTAGCCATAAAAGTTAATCAATTCGTGTACACGGCGAACTCGAGTTCGGCAAGGGCCGAATGTATTGTGTAAGTATGTTATAAAAGGCTAGCTAGTAGCATGGAGCTTCCTGTCTTCTGAAATATGATCGCCCAGCCTGGTCGCGCAGCACACGAACAGGGCATCCTCGAAGCCACCTCATTGACACCCCAACAACAGCACAATATTGCACTAACACCTAGGGGAGGCGACGCTACCCCGCCAAGCGCTGGACCACCAGTTTCGCCTGGAAACAGAGCAACCACGACGGACATTGCCTGGTCGAAGGAGGATGTTGGTGCCTCTCTTTTTTCATTTGTTTCTTTCGTACCACGTTCGATTTACTGTGATATTTCAGAAACATTGCTATGTATGGTGCCATCGGGTTACCGTGGAACAAGATTGGAGCGTCGAGTGGCAAATGAGATATCAGAAGCGTTCCTGGATAAGGCTAGTCCACGGCGCATCCTGTGTATTGCTGACTGATACATTGTGTAGACAAGCATTCAAGTTCGTGATTGCTACGACATTATCGGGGCACTGGTTCCTGGAGATTCCAAGGCTGAGCGTCCCCAGCTGGTTGAGCATTGCTTGACGACACTGCACAACTCGTTTGTGCCGAAGATCAACTCGAGGAAAACTTCGAGGCCAGGCGAGTTGTTTGTATAAGGCACCAAGCATTTTGCTAATCTCTCACAGCGGCGACTCCCGAGGCGAAGAAAGTGAGGGGCTGGCGCTGCAAATTGCAGAAGAAATTCTTCACGAAGTCACGCCAAAATCAATCAGGCGCCATTCAGTGGACGCCTCGAGACCTGACTTCAACGGAAGCGGACACCATGAGTAAGTTGTTCACCCAGATGCAATCCTCGAAAATCAGTCCAGTAGCCATTAAGGTTAGTTAGTTGTGCGTTGTCCAGCTTTACTATGATTAATGTACCTTTATATACATGTAGCTACATAATTCAAATAGATAAGGAATATCAAATGGAAGGAGTCAACATGAGTCAGAATATGAAATTGGATATTGCATAACCATAGCTAGTCTCGAACACAGACCCTCTTGACATCCCAATTCGGGAACCCTGTCATGAGGGTCTGGGCTGTAACCAGCCAAACAACCGTACATGGAGCTCTCGGACCAGGACCCCGGCTTTTTCGCCACTCAAGAGACCAGTGTTCACAGCCACTGACCAGGACCCCAGAACTTCGCGGCCTTCAGTAGATAGAAATGGGGCCACAGATAAATTTGGAAATATTCAGAGGAGTTCTAATGGTATATATCTCAACATTCTACTCCAAGGCTTTGTGCAAAACAGTTGAGAATTGGTTGAACGAGACCGCAAAAAAGGGCAAAATCAAGAGCTCCATGTACGGTTGTTTGGCTGTTTACAGCCCAGACCCTCATGACAGGGTTCCCGAATTGGGATGTCAAGAGGGTCTGTGTTCGAGACTAAACCATAGCAACTGGAAACGAGCACATAGACCGCATGATGCCAAGGGAATGAAGCACATGGTCAAGCTTGTATTTCCAACAGCGTGCAGAACTTTCCATCACCACTGTCACGGTAGGCATCCTAAGCTACAACCTTTACCAAGTAACCTAAAAGATTCAAGTAATAAATGGTGCAGAATAAGTAGAAATTATTTGCAAGTCTTTTTCGCCGCCACTGTAGCTCTGGCCAAAAAAACAAAGTTTACATAACAAACATCTTACCACCCCTCCACATGCCATCATCGCGCCCCGCAGCTCCCAAAGCTAGGTCATTTTTGATCGCTTCGGAGGACATTGGTTGATATCTTCTCCTGATCGTTTATTTCCTTGTCCGCACCACCCTGCATCCACCAGCAGCCTTCCCATAATACTGCCGTGGTGGAAGAGAATATGATGCTCCTTCACTCCTAGTTCGAAGTCCAGAACCTCCAGGAACTCTCGCTCCATGACGCCGATGTCGGGTGTCTTAAATATTCCAGTGCACAGTGCCCAGTGCACATTCTTCATCGTCGAGTCGTTGAGGTACTTGGACGCAACAACAAGGGCACCAAGAAAAAGACGTTCCAGGGCCCAATGTTCGAGAGTGATCTGCAAGTGTTCTTTTGCTCTGGTAACGTACGCTACGGTGACTAGCACCGTCGCAATTTCCACTTCCGCACTGTGCAGTACTCTGGATACAAGCGCCTCAAAATTTGTCATGCGTCGACTTTTCAATGGAAGAGGTTGTTGTATTGCGTATTCCACAGCGTCTCCAACACATTGAACGATGTACCCTGCTTGAAAGTAAATAACACATTCAGTTTATCACTGCCACCCACCAATCATGTGTTTAGACAGCTTCAAGTTAATCAAGTCCATGAGCTCTCTGGAGTGGCTGCCGGAGTCCACCAGGCTTGCCGGGTGCAACATAACACAACGAGCCTGGGGCAGGCCACTAGTACAATATCTATATTATATATATTTCCGGCGAACCGTCGGCACCGGTCATTCCCGGGCCCGTGTCGGCATTCATTCTAAAGAGGATCTCGCCACTTTCTATCGCCCAGTACACCCGTTCCTGCTAGGCTATCTTCTACATGTACTCTATGCATGTGAATATTTATAGGTTATTTGGTTCACAAATGCAAAACAACGAGCGGTGCCGGCGGAGGGCATATTTTTGATCGTGTTTTGGCAGGGAAGTGCAAGATTTCCCACGGTACAGTTTTTGAAGATAGAGAGGACTGAGAACTTTAGACCTAGTTAGAGTGCACAAAAACTCAAGAGCACTTCAAGATGGGCTTCCCAACTTTTCCCGTCCCACCCTGTTATGTACTTGGAGAGATAATCGGAAATCTGTGTATTTTGGTTGTATTTGCATCGATTTTGACACCTTCAATTTTTTCGCAGAGCCATATAGAGTAACCAAGTAGATGCAGTGATGCGATCGTTACACTGCATGCGGTTGGTATGCAAATATGCCATGCACCTTACCCCTCCCATAAACCTGCCAGGATCGCTCGCAAATGTCTTGGGCTCTCAGCGATATTCCGGCAGGCGCTACCGGGGACCGTACTTACCCCTGAAACGCGCCAGTAACACTGTAACAGGCCTTTTATGGTAATTGAGTTGCAAATTTGTATGATAAGCGAAAATGGGCCGCTACGTTTCACCTAAGTATACGGAGTGGCAACGGACCCTGTGTCCAAGCGACCACACTGTATTTTCATTGTGGCCGCCGGGACTCGGCAGCAAAGCAGTGTAACTGTTGCTCAGGGATGTAGGCCCATTTTTCTGCACGTCGAAATCAGTATTTGTGCGCTTATGAATTGCAGGACCAGGCTTACACTTGGGATCACTTCAACGTTTGAAACCTGAGCAAAATATGTATTTAGAAGAACACATATCCAAGAATCAATTTACCTCTGAGGGAGTCTCCGTGTGCGGTTCAATCTGAGAAACATCCTTCGGGTCGAGCGGTTTCTGATAGAGGTGCGAGCTTTAGCAATGAAATAGCAAATAAAAATGGCTATACATTTACTGGGGCTTGTCCCGCTTGTGAAGGCTGTTTTCAACGACCAACGGTGACTCGGAGACTCAAAAATCTCAGAAGAAGAAGAGCTCACGGGCAAGGTTTGGTGTAAAGATAAATGCGAAGTCAGATCCGCAGGGGAAATATCCCTGGGCCGTCGTGAAATCTGGAAAAGCGGGTGAGGTGCGCTGTGATAAATGAGAACAGGAGAGATGAACAGACAATCTCTGAATCCAATAGCACCCTCAGAGTCAAAATGACATAGTATAGTTGCCTCCACATAAAGGCCACAAAATTTGCCAGTGGTCAGACAAATGCAATATAGACCTTACATCCCAACATGGCCACCGAAGGTATAAGTACACTGGTAGAGGAAGATGAGTAAGGGAGAAGCGACCCCGTGCAAGGGAGAATTTACGAAGTCATTCAAACTCCGCAGATCCGCTTGATCGGATGCTCCAGGCCCGTGCGCGCGTGATTTGATGGCAACAGTTGGTTGCTCTCTTCGTCTCTTCGTCTCTTTCTCCCACCACCCTCTACCTCCCTGCCTGCCTCCATCCTCTGCATCCTTTCCCTCTCTCTCCCCCATCATGTTTCTTCTGCGCTGTGTCGCAATCCGGCCGTCTGTGGCTATTCTCCCGTTCCGCGCTGCGCCGCATGATACCGCCGTCTGTGGCATCCTCTCCGCGCTGCGTCGCACGATATCGCCGTCTGTGGCCTCTTCCGAAACTGACCTCCCCACCTGACAGTTCTGTCTCAATGTACTCCCAAAATCCTGGACCATTCCGCTTGCATGGGCACACATTGGTGAGCCCCACCATCATTTTATATCTTTCTGACTCCCGGTTTTGTCCTCGCAGATTTTCCGAGTAACACGAAATCACACCCTAAAGTACGTCTTTCTGCACCAATTCCGCACCCTCTTGCACTGGCATCCCAAGTCTGACACAGTGTAGCAAGGCTCCCTCGTGTTCGTCCTGGCTTCCGACCCCACCGTCCCACTACTCTCATCCTCGCGCCGGTTCAGGGCCGCGCATCGCTTCCCATCCCCCCTCCCCAGCGCCGACAATGCCCCATGCTACACCCATTGTATCCCCTCCGCCCCGCCCCGCAGGATGGTGTCGGTTCATCTGTTTGTGATGACGGTGTGATGTGCGACCTGTGTAGCAGTGGTGTGTTGGGTGGGTGCACTGGACGTCGGGCAAGGTACCATCCCCCATATTGTATTACCATAGATCTCTCTCTGAATGTCATCTATATACCATTCAATATACATCTTTATTCTTCTCATGAGGTCTTTCAATGAGTCTTTTGATGTCTTTAGGCACAGTTTACCCAAGCGTAGTGCGTCTTGGATGTCTTTCCCAAGACGGATGTCTTATCTAAGACTTTTGAACCCAGTTAGCCCAAGATGCGCGTCTTGGGAAAAATTGTGTCTTAGGCGTCTTTGGCATCTTGGCCAAGACGCCAAAGACACCAAAGACAAACGTGTAGTTTTACTGATGGCCTTGGCGGCAAGTCGGCAAGCACTGTTACGTTGCTTCCATTCCACCACCATCCCGCGAGGCTCCACCAAAGCACCAGATTGATGTCGTTGCCATCGATGTGAAGCACGCAGAGACCGAGAGTCAGGCAAGGGTGAATTGGCTGAAGGTGCATCGCAGTGGGCTCTCGAGGTGTGATACTGAAGGTTCGGCAGGCCCATTGTATATGACGATGTGGGTGTGATTTACCCTTCAGGTGCATACCACAGTCATCTGCCATTGAAATTTTCACTACACCGGGACACTCGCAGGTTATGTTACATGCAATGGATGCCCCGCCCTGCCCCGGCTCTCACGTACCAATATACCCCGGCCGGTGTTCCCGCCACGTGGATATACAATGAATACGCGCAATCAGGCGATCGCAATTTTCCTCCCTGTGTAATGCCGCTGGGCGACGTCCAATGTCAGGTGGCCCGGGGGAAACTCAGCTACTCCATCCCACCCATGTGGATTACAACAACGATGGATCGGGTATTATTCAAACGCTGCTTTTCAGATTGTGGATCTGACGCGGCTGTCACAGTTCCCAAGTTCCCTTGCCGCATTTGTATTTGGTAGCGCAGTGGGAGAAAAAGAATGAAGGTATCACCCGCCCAGATAATATGCACATTGGCCGCGTGAATAGTATGTAGATTGCTGGTACCGTTGGTTTTGTTGTTTCTGTTCGAGATATCAAATTTTGACCACCCGAATCCTTGCGCCCAAATCTCGTGAACGAATGCGGTGGGGCACAGGCTCCCTTGAATGACAAGCGCTCCGATTATGAGCTATGGGTTCCAGTGGACATCGAGACATATTTTGAATGTTGGTAAATTCTTTCTCCTTCGTGTGACGACTTGGGACAGCAAAGTTTCAATTCAAACAACGAGTATGCGCGAATGATAGGTTACATACCCAACCTAAAAGAACCAGTTAGAGTGAAGACGAAGAGATGCCACACCACGTACACGATTTGTGATGCCGAGCCGCTCCACAATCTTGAAGAGTGTCTGTCCGAGCCGCACACCGTGGTGCGCGTTGTTCATACGGGTAAAGCCCAGGAGTGCCTCACGCAGCACCCATACGCCTGGCGAGGTCTCCTCCATCCAGTGACCAGTAACGGCGTAATAACCGTCTGTGCTGCTAGCTTGCCAGGCATCGCAGGTGATGTGAATCATACCAGTTACGGTGTCGCTCTGAGATCTAGCGGGTGAGCGGAATACAGTATACTAGTATCACAAGATACGCACATGAAGACGGATTTTCAGCTCGGACATCTGGTCGTGGAAGAGCTGGATAATTGCCTCACGTGTCTGGCGCCGGTTGGGTAGATTGACGCCTTGGGTTGCTCGAGCAGCGATGTCGATCATTTCCTTGAACTTCGGGTGCGTTAACGCGTCAATGGGCTGTTGCAGACGTGAGCAAACAGTAGAATACAGACGATGTGACTGACCTGGTCAGTTGCGATAAGCCACTTAATGGCGGCATCGAGAAGCAGCTCGTCAGTATATGGAGCTGGACGGGCGGGCTTCTCTCAAAGGTGGGGATCAATGGTTTCCTGCCTGAGGAGTTTCTTCTTCAGTTCGTCGGCCTTCTGTTGTTGTTGTCGGGCTTTGACGTCCTCCTCAAGCTTGGACTCGAAATCATTTGTTTTGCACCACGCGTGATATTCAGGCTGCAAGGACGTTAGCTTGAGAATAGAATACAAGATTATCTTGCACCTTATGAAACTTTGCGTAGTGGCGGCGGTTTGTGGAAACATCGGCGACGAAGTCCTTCCTAACGGAGGGTTATTAGTTATCTCCGAAATTAGAGCCCGCGTGAACGAACTTACTTGCACATGGTGCAGGTTCTATGACGCTTGCCACTGCCTGGCTTAAGAAATATTCTGCCCGAGAAATGCGACACGTCCGCCGATGGGTCGTTCAGTATCGCGGGTTGAACGATCGGCTGGACATTGATGTCAGCGAGCAAACCGTCCTCCCCAACGACATCGGCTGGGGAATGTACATTGATCGCAAAGTTGTTTTTATCCAAAGACAACATACCCTTGGTACGCGCGCCCAGTTTCTGTTTCTTTTTCGCGGGCTTTTTCTGCTCGGATCGCGAGCGACTGTGGTGCTGCGTTTCATCAGACTCATCGGCGCTTGAGTCGTGCACGGAGACTATAGGAAGCTGTGGGTAAAAGGTTCGATATGTCGAATTGTATTTACAAACGCACTGTGGTCATCGTCAGCCTCTGGCTCGAAATCCGGGTCGTTCTCGTCGGGGACTTCATGCACTGTAACGGAACCATCTTTGGCTATATACGAAAATTGAGAAAAGAAAGGCAGAGACTGAAGAAAGGAATACACGCACTGCTTCGGATACGCTTAGCATCCGGGGGATCTTCTGCATCACTGGTGGGCTCGGAAAACTTGCGCTTGGAGTTGGAATTTGAGGAAGTTGAGGAAGCGGACGAGTTTGAGCTTGCAATCATGAGGTCAATCAGTAGTGTGAGGACTGAAAAGAATCACCCACCATAAAAATTCAAGCTCACGAATGAGTCGGTCTAGCTTCGGTCGCACAAGGGTACTCTGCAGCTCTGCCCACGGAACGGTTTTGAGGTACTTCACGACTGCGGTCATACCATATTTCCCCGCGGCAACATACTTCAAACGCCCCGCATCGTCCCGAAGATCCTCCCCAAAAAGAACGTCCATACGGCGGTTGAAAGTTGATGCAGCACCGCCGTCTTGGCCAGGGAGGACGATTGACGAGGTATACCTCTCAAAGGTCAGGGGTTTTAAAGGTAAGGGTAGGGGTTGGCCTGATTGTACCTCTACCTCTACCCCTGGTGAACCTTACTAACTTGAGGCTCTGAGCACCCAAAAAAATTGTATATACTAGAGTCGGCTTCCTAATTTTGACTTATTCTTCCACATTGCCTCAGCCACCTCAATGTCTGTCTTTTTGACTTCCCGCTGAGAACGATACTGTTTAACCGCGAATTCGGCAACCGGTCCCATCACGCCGTGGCGGTAAACACTCGCAAGCTGTATCCTCGAGAACAGTTTCAACCCACTCGGCAATCTCGTCGGCAACGATAATCGAGTCTACGGTAACATCACCCTCTTTCGAGTGAGCTTCTTGCTCAAGAAGCTCGGGGTGCTGTTCCTCGTCGTTGTCGAAATCAGATTTGCCAGTTTCTGATTCGCTGCTAGAATTAGACTCCTCCTCCTCACACAGTTCATCCGCAGCAGCCGAGGATAAAGCACTGTCCCCTTTCAAGTGTTTGGTGGAGACAGGGCTGGTTGGTTATTTATCGCTACGCTATTTCATATCGCGGTTCCACGGCAGCACCCAAGTGCGCCGATTCATCTGTTGATGTTTACTCCAGGAGCCCTTGGTAGGTCGGATACTTTTATCCGAACTTTGCGTTGGGTCCGGTCCCAAATTTTTACCCGAATTCTGCCTCCAGTGAGAGGTTGGTCCAGATTTTACCTGAACTTTGCTTCGGACCTCAAAATTTCGGGAATAGATGGTTCAATGGTCCTAAAAAACGCCAAAAAATCCCTGGGATGCTACTGTACCATTTCGACCAAAGGTTCAGGTGACGGGTGACACGGGCCCGTGAACTGAACGATTTAGGAGCTTGTGACGGTTACATCGAGGGAATGAACGACTAATTTTTGAAGTCTTCAAAGGGCGTGAAAATGAATGTGAGCTACTCAAAATTTGACCAAGCAAAAGTGCGAAAAATTGCGAATAGAAATCTTAGTGCTCCTAGGCGAGCGAGGCTGATGTACAGTGGTGGCAAAAAGAAATGGACATCACCGTCCGGGCTCATTTCTGGGCCAAATTCCTTCAAACAAAATTGTGGCATGAACGTTCAGCGATTTCATGCTCCTGTATAGTAGATTTCGGAGTTGTAAAGGACTAATTCACGAATTACACCTCGCTCCTCTCTGCCTGCCTTCGTCGTTTGGTTTCAACTCGTAACTTCTTCTTCATATCCTCTAGCATCCACTGGGTCTCGGACAACTCCAGTTCGGTGCGTGTAAGTCGGTCCAATAAGCAGTCGAATGACGAAATCGCATTTGCGGATTGGCGACGAAGATTGGCGAGCTCCATTTGTAATTGGTCAACGATATCTGTGGGTTGGAGCTGGCGGGGAATATGGTGAGCAGAGGATCCATGATATGGTATCGTGGCGCGTCCGCGGTCCATAGGATGCAAATCGTAGTCGTCCGGTAGAGCAGAAATTTGTCCCACGACCTCGTCACCCTCGCTGTCAGCCTCCACGCCATCCCCAATTTTTATGGAGGCCACCCCTGGCAAATACGGGTCCATAGACGAGGTGGGAGGGGTCGACTGAGCGTCGGTTGTGACGTCAACCGGAACAGGCACTTCCCTGCGACCGCGCACTCCTCCTTGCTGTGCGGATGGGGGATTTGAATTGTGTCGGTCTTTGTTCGGCCTTCCACGTTTCCGGGGCCGTTTGGTTCCTGGTGACGCCGTTAAATTTACAGTCCAGTAGGAGCCAAATCCTGGCTCAGTTGGGGGTTGCGGTTGGCGTTCGAAGAGTCGATCAAGAGAGAGGTGATGGCGGACGGATTGCTGATACAAAGATCAATATGATATCAATATGGGCAGTGGAATAATCCCACTTTCCAGTTTGCACTAGTCGTTTTGTAGTACGGGAACTTTTCCTCCATCGCGGCATATATTTCCCGAAGAGTCAGACGTTTATGAGAGCTTCCTAACAGAGCGCAACGTAGGATAGCTTGAATGGTATGCTGAGGCTTAGCCTGGGTGTCAGGTAAGCATGCAAGAGATTCGAGGGGTGCGACTCGGTCTGTTTCGTCGGGGAAAGAGCCTTGGATTTGGGGGTTGACCAGTGGGAACATCGCTGTGGATAAACTGTGGAAGTAAGGATAGGGCCCATCGTTGAGTATGCGCTCAAAACACTGCAATATGGCCATTTTGAATATTTTCAGGCCATTTATCTGATTGCCCAGAAGTGAGTTCAATTTTGGCAATCGTTTAAACCGTTTACAAATGGTTTGTTTACCGTTTGAGGTCCCCAGCAAATAAAATGGAAACGGAAACGGTTTATACCGTTTGAAACCGTTTTCAAACGGAAATGGTTGGAGCCTTAATTCAGCCGGCAAGCTGCTGCCAGTCGTGGAGGCTGCGCTTGCGAGTCGGCGACCAAATGAAATCCTCGACTGCTAAAATAAGAATGTCTTTGGCCTCCGTGGGAAGTGTGACAGTCATTGCGTTCACATCGACGAGGAAGCCAATTATCACCAACACCCGTAAAGGTCGTCGACATATGCAAAGATGTCTAGTATGAGTTGGATGGTAATTGCAACCCATAGGACAAGGCCCATGACGGAATTCCAGATACGTGGGGACCCACGGCTGCCAAAGCAGGACCGCCAATCGACGCGACGAACAAGAGGACCACGACCAACACCATTGTCAGCGTCTCTGCGTGTGGGGTAGTTGGCGGTGACCACCTGCTTGATCTGCCACAAGGGGTGCGACGGGATGAGGCGGAATGCGCCCTTGACATCGGACTTGAAGGCAACCAGACGTTTGTCCGGGTTACTTCGTCGATACACAAGTAGCGCCGCGATGAAGCCGTGCAGCGTATCTAGGCGAGCACCCTTCGTTTCAGCACGGTCCATCATGTTATTCTGACAGAATTCTCCAGCGCTCATGTGCGAGCAAAGGCGAAGTTTGTCCGAGTGGGGTTTGGGGACGGCGAGCACCGGAGTCACGGTGCTATACATCCCAGGGAGTAAATTGGGACCAAAATCAGGTGAGTGCCGACCCGCATCCTCCTCCTCTTTCCTCTGTGCTTCCACTCTCGATTGGTCTTAGGGAGAATGCGAGAGTTGTTGTAGGACCGGTGATTATGGTTTGGTAGGTCGGTTCCCGATTTTGGCTTTTCCGAAAAATTTGTCCGGACTTTTGCTTCACAGGGGATCGCAAATTTTGTCCGGACTCTAGTCCAGCGATTTGGACACGGTCTGTTGTAGATATACTTACTTTTGTTCGGAGAAATATCTGGGACCAGTCTGTACTCGACGATGTCATTCTGGAGGAAAAACCAGCACCCAAGTTCCTTTGCTAGGGCAGCTGTTTGCAGATTGCATGTGTCTGCAGACCAGTGAATTCATATGAGGCTGAATGGAAGTCAAGCCAGAGTGCGAGATCCTCAGATACGGAGCCGCCGCACAGTACACCGCAATTTGCTGTCACAGTCGGTCTTGCATGATCTTGGAAGCGAGCTGACACAAGAAACACCAGCCTGGGACATGCCCCAATGCATAGTAGGAGGTCAAAGATGTAGATATCGAAAACGAGAGAGGCTCCACTTTGAAATTTTGAAGCTCGAAATGTCCATGCGGCAACGCCATGACTTCGTTGGAATTTCGTGATCGCCGCTCGCACTCACCGATGACACATATTTTTAAGTCTTGAAAAACTACCTATTTCAAGCTTAGAAAGGAAATTTCCGGTCACTTTTGGCCATACCGAGTAGTAGACGGAAAACGGCGGAGGAAAAGATCCTGCGCCTTATATGCGAAAATCCGAGTATACTAAAAGTGTAGAGTATGCCCCCACGAATCATCTTCACACATATGTGTGGGATAGATATCGTAAGATTCTCTAGAGCTTTCACCAGTCCCCTCAAAGACATTCGTATCCGTCACCCAGGATTCTGGGACGGCCCCGAGGCCGTATGCGCCTGGGCCAGTCCAGCCATATAGGCCATTCTCAACCATTTCTAATCTCCGACTCAGCATCTGCGAATAATGTCGTCAGCAACGTTGGGGTACATCCAGCATTGCGTCAGATACCCAGTGTGTGTGCGACCTGAAGGGTCTTTGAAGCTGTAGACGGGCTGAGAGTTGTGTTTCGATCTTGATGATATGTACACTCGGTCTCCCTTATCCTTTGGTTGTAACGTGAATGTCATAACAATTTTTTTATTCCATGCTGCTTACCTCCATTGCTGACGTGAAGGAATGTCTCGATCACATCGTCTCTCTACGAGCTGAAGGTTCTTGGAAGCTGTAGAGGGGCTGAGAGTTGTGTTTCCATCGAGTTGTGTTTCCATCTTGATAATATGTAGACTCGGTCTCCCTCATCCTTTGGTTGTAACGTGAATGTCATAACAATTTCTTTATCCCATGCTGTTTACCTGCATTGCTTACATGAAGGAATGTCTCGATCACACCGTGTCTTTGTTCCCCGGCATGGCAAGCATGTCTGTCTAACTTTCAGCGATGCGTATGGCGTCATGAAACATGCATACTTGCCAAAATTTTCCGAGAAGTTTTAACTTTGGGCATGCTTGTAAGGAAAGTGCGGATGCGGCAACGATTGTAATCCTCCCACATTTATATGCATTCCAAGTTTCATCCCCCACATTCGGGGGTTGGTAGACTGGGCGGGATCTGTGGCTGTTCGGCCGTAGAAGATTTGGTCATGAACTAAAGTTGTGGATTTAATTAGGGATTGTTTACAGTGCCGTACATCTGGAGCATGGAAGCCGGATATGACTGGATCCGAGCGTCTCCCAAATGCAGCCCCAAACGCCATATATTTAGATCGTCTGCACGAGATCAAGGAACGAAATTGATAAAGATTGCTTGAGGCTCCCTCCGCCGCAGTATTCTGGAAGGAAATCAAAAGAATGTCGGACCCCGCACCAGTACCCGTCTCCGTAACAGCGGAAGCACTTCACGCTGTGTTTGAGAAACGACTCAACGCGCCCCCTGACCTTCCGGCAGAGTTTGATTCAACGCAACACAAGTTCAATCGACCCCTAGCTGGGCTGATCCCAAAAGCTACAACTGATTCCTCAGACGAAGGCTTTTTCTCAACGGAGTGGACCGAAGACGACATAGCGGAGGTGAAAGACCATATCCGTAAGCATGGTCTTAACAGTGCAACCGGCGAAGATGCCATTCTCTATGGCGAAATCCTTGAAATCCCGAACGATGCCCTTGCTTATCTATGCAACGAATGCATTCGGCGACGAGATGGGCCTTCCGTGTGGTTCAGATCTGCCATAATTGGTCTTCTCAAGAAGGGAAAGCTGAAGTCTGATCCTGACAGCTACAGAATCATCGCACTGGAGAGCTGTGTGCTTAAACGTTTGAGCCTATTCATCCATAAACAAATCACAAAGTGGGCAATTGCACATGGGCTCATTCCAGAGTATCAAAATGGCTTCCGGGAAGGATATAGAACGAACAACAACCCCTTCATTTTACCATGCATCAAGGAGTAGGCGTCTATCACAATACTTGATACGTATATGATTACCCCCTCAAAAGACTACAGCTCGTTTGGATGACATTTGAGCTCTGTAGTCGGGATTTGTGGCCTGAGGAACCTGATTGGACAGGGGTGCAAAATAAAGTATTTTTCAGGATGTTTTTCTATCACTAATTGCGCATGAGTTAGCCTGAAATGCCTAGCTATGTTTCATCTCAATCCATCCAGAACTCATCGACATACGGGTGAATCGGTTGCGAGGATCAGAAAATGCCAAAACGACAATTTTCTGATTCGCGCCTTCGGTATGGTGGCGGACGGAACTTCGTGACAAGTTTCAGTCCCGATTTGGTAATTGTAACTACTCCTTGAGGTTTCAACCCAGTATTCCACAAACATAGAATTAGGGCCACAATAGACCCCCCTATCATCCTGTCGGAGTAGAACTTGAGAAAGTACATTTCATGTTTTTCTCGGGGCGATTTCGCGTTTTTGATTGCGGATCACCGGTCCGGTGGCTGTGCTGCACTACGCGCTGCCTCGACCAGTGGCTGAGTTTGCAGTGAAGAAGTACCGCTCGCACCGTGGGGTTCAGCGGCGCGAATTGGATGTGGTGATTGCAGAGTGGAAGAAAAAGTCGAAGTTGGGAACTCTATAGTGTACGAACATCCCTGTTTCGACTCTAATTTTTTTCGTTTTCTGGCCGAAGGTTTCGCGTTTTTTTTTCCCACGCTCAGCCCACCTCCGTTTCCTCTGAAACGAAAATTTTACCACTAAAGTAGATCATTCTGATGCTGAATCTGCAATCTAGAAGCAATTCGGTGGGAACTCCGGCTTGTCATGAAGTTCCGTCCGCCACCATACTGCTATCTGCTGTAATCGAGCAATGACTAGCAGTGGCCCATGCTACACGGCGCTGAACTTGAAGATCGATTGACATTTGATAGATTAACGGCTTGGTCTCTCATAGACAGACAATACAGCAAAACACTCACATCTTGCATGTTGTAGTCTGCTGAGAACTTCGATCGAGTGACCGCTGGCTTGCTTATTATCAACAAGACATGCCTTTGCTTTGCTCCGGCAAAAAAAAGCAGACATGTGAAAGAATGATTCATTGCTCATAACTGTAGCTGATATTTGACAGTCCCCTTAACTCCGACTTGCAACTTGAAACCGATCCGAATATTCATTCAACAATTGAATTAAGCAGTATCTACATATGGATGTTACATCGGGTAGTGGGCCGGCTGAAGGCCACATTTCGGCGGTGAATGGAGCAGGTAACAACATATAAGAGCTGGTGGATTCGGATCCTTTGCTGAAATGCTCCCGTAAGAGCTTCTCTATTGCGTTTTACGGTTATGGGTACGGCCGGGCAGGCTACCGTATAATACCGTAAGTTGTACGGCCCGTAACCGTATACGGTACGGTGCCCATCCCTAGCTCAGAATACCAAGAGAATACGAGTGGTCGAAGCTCAACATAGATCCAACGAGCGAAGACAAGCGCGAACTGGATCAGGTCACAGATATCCAGATGTAAAGGCATTAGGTTCAGCCCATCCGAAGGATCTCATTTCCGGAACACTGTCAAATATATGGTATTCGCGAGAGCCGGGCTCAATCCAGCCAAGAACCCAGTACTGCCGTACATGGGAAATAACCAACGGCTCTTGGCCAGGAGGATTTCCATCGGGGCGCCCTGACACTGCGCAAATGATTACAGGCGCTGTCAAGGATGGGGCGAGTTTGGGTAGAGCGTCTTCGATATGGCCGTCGGAGGGCGTGCCCTAACATCCTACGCACTGGTAGCAACTTCTCGAGGGCGCGAACGCGAACAGTGACATTCTCGTGACATCCTATCAAGAACCGGAGTGACTCATTTATTCCGATGCTATGCGATGGCATAAAATAGTTATCTTACTCCTCCGTGGAAATCATCTCACGTCACTTTATCGAAGACATAAAATAATTTATAGGGCCATCAGCTTGATGAAACCGTCCGGCTATCAAAAAAGAAGTAAAGCTGTGAGATACTAAATAAACAGTCCGGTCACATCAGTAATACTATTACTAATAGTGGTGGTGGGCACCGACCGCATCAGTGATGGCAACAGTTGTCAGCTTTCTGATCCGAGCCACCTCGAAAACATGGTCGTACCGCTGGGTGAGATGCAGACGGTAGGAAAAATCGGGGAAGGGCCGGAGAATGCTGCAATAAACATAATCTAAAAACCTATAGAGTGATTTTGTCGAATTTGTATTTATTGAGACTTTTCACTTCTGCGGATCAACGGTGATGCTAGGAAATCGACAAAACGGCCTTATAGGATTTGAGTTTGGGCTAAAAAACACGTCCAGCTCAAGGTGCCGACGCGTGATTGTGCCCGGAATTTGATGTAGTGGTACATCTATGATTTGCCCGCCAACTTCCTGATTAGTGTGTGACCCGACGCGTCCGTCACACATCACTACCGCTCGTCGCGTCTCGCAAGGCCGCTGACTGCCCCAAATCGGTACGTTTATTGCACCACTACAATTGGAAAGGTACCATGATAATCTAATGCTAAGTTTCAGGCCGTGAAAATGGGCAGAATACGCCAGGGCGGCATATCACAAAAACGGGCAAAACACCTCCAGAAAGCGCGCGAGGCACGCGGGAAGGAGAACATACCTGCGGGACCGCTACCTCAGCCTCCTCCCAGTCCGAAATCACGCGCACTTGCAGACAATGTACGGTTGCAGGCCGAAGTCAAGCAGTTTCAGAAAGAGAAGAAAAATACGGCACGACGCGAAAAACGGCTCAAAAAGAAGAATACGGAGCTCAAAAACAAGGTGGAGGAGGCGCAGATGCAACTGGACGAGGCCACTGCACATGGTGAGGCCCAGGTCCGCGCAGTGCTAAAGAGGAGGACGGAGGATGCTCGGGGATGGCAGCGACGAGTTGCAGAGGCAGAGAGGGCGCTTCATGATGCCGAGTTCCGAACTGCGCGGTCAAGGGACGAGCTGAAGAAGAAGATCTCGGACCTTAGCCAGCTTCGGGGGGTTCTACGGCTTGCCCGCCGTCAAAACAATCGCCACAACGACGCCTCAAAGCATGCTACAAAGGGTTCGCGGTCAGCAAAACACTTGGTCCGTATGCATGCAAAGTGGGGGCGTGCTTACAAGGTGGAGCTGCGTGCGATTGCGCGCGTTCTCGTTTCCAGCGGCTGCAAGGAGGGGAAAGTCGGGGACTTGATGCAGGACATTGCCCGCATCTTCGGCGTTGATTTGGACCGTGCTATGAGTCGGCGGACGGTACGGCGGGCTGTTCTCGAGGGCCTGGTTGCGTCCCAAGTCCAATTGGGCGTCGAGATGAAGCACACACAAGGTAATTCTGCGAAATCTTTAGCATTCCAGACACTGATATTGCGCGTAGACATTACCATGAGCAGCGACAGCACATCTCGCCGCAAGATGAACTACCAATCCCACCATGTTCACATGTGCGTGCCTGTGAAGAATGCGGATGGATCGGTCAGCTTATCCAGCGACCCGAAGATTCGCTTCCTCGGTATCGCATCGACCGTCGACCACACTACGGCGACCTCGAAGGCGGCGTGGCTTACCCTTTACAACGACATAATCTCGACCTACAATGCCAGCCCGCTCGGGAGACGCCTCGGAGCGCTAGACCTGCGCTTGATTTGTCGCGTGCTTCGCGGGATGTGCGGGGACCATGCCAACAACGAGAAGGCCCTCTCGGAGGCTTGGAGGGAGCTGAAACATGAATTAATGCTGCAGGAACTGGGAGAGGAACGCCTCCAGCAGCTCAACGAACAGATTGACGAGCTCCGGGAACTCAAGCAGCAATGGGTCGCAAAAAAACTCGATGATGCCGGCGGCTTCGAGGCGTACATGCAGCTCCCACCCGACGAGAGGGCCGCGCGCGATCTTGCTTGCGTTCACGCGATGACGCGGGAGCTTGGCGCTGAGGCGCTGAAGGGGCTCGACGAGGCGGATCGTCGATTGCTCACCGTTTGGATCTGGACCGGGTGCTGCATGCACAAGGATCAGAATAGCTTCAAGGGTGGAAATACGCACATGCAGACGTACTGGAAGGAGCTGGGGATTGCAGGACCTATCCCTCTCGCAAACAAGGAGTCCGCCGCTGCAGTCCGTCGCATTTTCTATCCCGAGGACGGTGACAAGCCTCCATCCGAGGATGACCTCGAACGAGTGGAGAACGCGTCGTTTGGAGGCGCGAAAGCGGTTGCGTTGGCCGGTGCAATCTTCGAGAACGCCATAGAGAAGCGGGGGCAAGGTGATATGGTGGAACTGTTCCTGCAGTCAAAATTGGACGCCGCCGAGCCGATAAAGCGGTTCCCCAAGACGAACCAGACGCGGTTTGGAAGCCACGGAGATGCTGCTTGCGAGCTCATCGCGCGACGCGACATCTACCGGGAATTCCTTGTGGCAATCAAGGACCTAAAATCGCGGCCGGGCTGGACGAACATTGAGAAGAATGTCCACGACGCGTTGGACGACGGCCCAACACTCACCGAGCTCGCAGTCCTCTCCATCTACCACCTCTTCATCGCCATCCCTTACACCCGTCGCGTTCGTGAACCCGAAGAAGTCGCGCTAAATGCCATTGACCTCGGGCCCCTCCACGCCGAGATCCAGGACCACTGTGCGATGCTTTTGGCGACCCCAGACTTGGTGTTGGACTTCGACGGGGAGCAGTACCGGATTGCGACATTTGACGGACAGCCAGTGGCGCGAGACGAGGTCATGGTGGAGATCAAGCGGTTGTACGCCAGTGGGAAACTGCCGTACATCCGTGAGATGTTTGTGCGCTTCTTCGAAGGCGCCAAATCCACCTGGCTTCGTTTCTCCTCGGAATTCGCGCCTGGTGGTTTGATTGACGGGTTGAATGATGCCGAAAAGGGACGCATCTGGCTCCCTGCAACCAACGACCGTAATGAAGGGGCTCTCGGCTCCTTCATCGTCTACATGCGGTCGAATCCTACAGCGGCTCTCGCGACTCACAATGGTCTGGCGATGTTCAAGCGCAACCAAACTCAAGGCTTTATGGATATGTGGTTCTCGCCCGAGGATCACCTGTACACGATGCGCGCCGCACGACACCTTGATTCTTTTACTAATACGGCACGCGGTGACGAGCCCGAATGCGGCAAGTGAGTGAAGCGAGCCGAAACGGCCTAAGCGATCGAAGCCAAGCAAGCCCGATCAGCCGCGGGGAGAGGAGGACCACAGAAAGCGGGCCCAAAAAGACAAGAGGAAACAACAGAAAATCAATGTACAGTAGATTGAAAAATAGGTGGAGCTTTTGAAAGGAAAGGAAGATGAAAGGAAAGGAAAGGAACATCACCGGTAGGGCCATCTCATTTGTGAGGAGAGAGAGACAAGAAAGAAAAAAAGGGATGACAGATAGAACACTCACCACCATACAGCACATGTCACAAAGATAAGTGCAATTGCAAGGGTACCACATGACAAGGCGGGCATATTGAGCTAGCTGGGGAGAAAAGTGGGCTTGAGCTCTGATGGGGGAATATTAGACTCGGATCCAGTCTCTACGTTGAGCAACAAGATAGAGTAGTATGACTAAAAAAGAATAAAGGCGATCGGATGAAAACTGACCGAAAAAAAAAAAAAAACAAGCGGGAATCGTTGCTCGAACGTAGAGACTGGGAGAACTTAGTACGCAAAATGGTCAATAGAATCGGCACGTGACAATAAAACTGACTTAGAAAGATTTCGATGTTCGGGATTTTCAGCCTCGGCCGATTAGGTTTTGGAGTCGTAGAAAAGGTGTGGATACGTTTATATGTATTCCTTGTCTCTTTGGAAACAGTCAAAACTCAGATTTCATTGCACAGTGAATAAGACAGTCTTATTTTGGTATTTTGATATACGGCCGTCCGCCGGCCAGCCTGGATTACTGGAGGTCAGTTACATGAGGGAATAGCAACTAAACATGTTTTTTGAGTTTCTGGAACACATCAACTCATTATCCGCCTCCATATACACTGACCAACCTCATATTTTGTGACAAAAATATCTCCATGTTGTATACCTGTTCAAGGGTGGGTATGGTTGCTGCTGAGGAAGATAATCACAACTAAGGGTGCTTAAATCATCCATACCAATTTGTGCGACTCTGAAATGCACTGAGCAAGAGCAATAGAAGAGATGAATTACAGTCATAGGGGTTGATGGGTGGCAGTGCCATTCGGTCCGGCTGCCGACCCTGAACTATTCTCTTCTTTGCGACATAGCAAAGGAAATTTGGGACAATGTGAGCGCAGGGACCCTTTTCTCAAATACTTCTGTGACTTTCCTCTTACTCAGAATCTCATTTGGGAACGGTCAAAAATTCCTAACGTCGAAAATTTTCCAAGTCAGTTTTATTGTCACGTGCCATTTCTAATGGCACTTTCCCCTACTAAGTTCTCCCAGTCCCTACGTTCGAGTAACCTTTATATTTTTTCTTTCTTTTTCAGTTTTGCTCCGATTGGCCTCAAATAACTTCCACACTACTACTGTGTCTTGTTACTCAACGTAGGGACTGGTTACGAGTCTAGGGGAATATCGAAGTCAAAGTAAAGTCGGCCGTAAGTTGCTGCCCGATTTATAGGTGGCGCCTATATCTAAGATTGTATCTCAGCCTTCAACGGGTTGTGTGACTGGTAGCCGATAGTGATGTGCAGGGCCCGGCCCAGGCCCGCAAGCCGAGCCGAGCCGGGCCCGGGCTTGATCAAGCCGAGCCGAGCCCGACATAGGGCTTTGGAGGGTATAGGTGTCCTTGTTGGACTTGAATCCAGGTTTTGGTCTAATCAGAACTGACTCTTGTTTTCCCTATGATTACCGTGTTCGGGCCATATAAGCTGGCCGTCACTCTGTGTCTTGCGCTTGCGCATGCCAGTGAACGGACGACGAAGAAAACCTCCGCTGGGAAGTTATTATATTGAGGGGCGGTGACGAAACACCGTGGAAACTGTCATCTCACGTCACTTTATCGAAGACATAAAGTGGAGAATACTATGGGTAACATTGGGATTGAAAGTGGACTAGAGTTTGAAAATAGCCTTCGCTTGGACTCAGTTCTCAACGGATTGCCTCCGGATCATCCGGGAATGAAACCGACACTTATTTTACATAGGACTACCTAAAATCAATGAGGAACATCTGTAGAGAAACAATTGAGCTGGAGATTCCGAATCCATCAGTCAGTGATTTTGACGCCGTTTTGAGACAAAATCTTACATTGTGCGAGTTCCTCTTGTTCGATCACTGAACCATAGCGCACGATCCCTCACCTAAGGATAATAAATAACTTACAATGGCAGAATGACTGTTCCACTTACGATCCACACTCCGGGTGCTTTCTTGTCTGCAAAAACCCCAATTGTAGCTAGGACAGTCGCCAGCGCTTTGACGTCGTTTTGGACAAGCGGGATCATGACTAATGGGTGACAGTAACGTGGGAAAGCGCGAAATCTCAGGACCACCAAAAAAAAAATTGTCTTTTCCATGATTTGCTATCCTAGAGGGCCAAAAATATAACAATGGTTTAAGAATGGTCGCTGCAGCTTCCCCAGACGGGTCAACACTCAACCAGGTACAGGGAGGTATTTTAAGCAGCTACTGGAATCACACCCCCAAACTGAGTACAGAGAGTCAATCCAAACAAAACTTGTCCCAACAGATTTCAAGCACTCAGAACAGTTGATAACACGGCGGGCAATTGCCTGTCATGTTCCGTGGGAGACCGGTCAGTCATCGGCCGTGTCACCGCGCAGTCACCAGCCGAGGAATCGCTGTTGACTACCCACGAGGTTATAGCCGTACAACCTACCTGTTGTGGCCGCAACAGGTCGGGAAGATCAAGTTATGTTTAGTCTTTCCGCCCCCCTTCAGTAGTGCGTGTGTTCTACGTAAAGATACGGTAGCTTTTTTAGCCTACAAGGAGTTACCTAAGTCTTCGTAGTAAACTGGTTGTTCCAATTGTGGGACCGCGCCAGTATAATATATCCTCCTCCTCCTCCTCCAGCGCTGTCATGTTCTTTTTGATGCTTGTTTTGATCGCCGGGAAAGTCTGCCTGTGACAAGAAATTTTGGTTGAATATTTCACACTCTGTTTGTCCTTCTCACTCCCGAGGCCCAGAAAAAATTAGGGAGTCACCTAGAGTGTGTATTAATATATACGTGAGCTCATCTTCCGAGTTTTTGCCCTCTAATTTCCAGATTCCGCCGTTGAAGGGTTGCAGGAGGTCACCGTGGGGAACCTGTCACATGTTTGTTACTTCTGCAACTTTCATCCTGGAACGTCGATACATTACGAAGGGAAAGCACTAAAAGTCTCGTGAGACTACCTGTATACACAGCGGGCTTTAGCTTTTCTTCTTTAATTTAAGATGCAGTATTGGGCCAAGTGTGTGGGTAGCGTTGGAAATCACTCTATTTGATGGACCGGTAAGGATTTTCAAACCCATTCTCTGTAGGTATAGATTATATATCCTGTAATAGAACAATTGGTTCTCTCAAGAAGTCCGGCCAACCGCGGCAATCTTTGTAACGGCAGCGACATAACTCATAGCCAGGTCTGTCCTGGGGAAGCACTGTCCTCTTTGCTTTCTTTTGCGGGAGGCGGTTGGGACATGGCAGTTGTGGACAAAGAGTGAGACATCACATCTTGCAGCGAACAATAAGTTCAGTACGCGAGAACAATAAGCTAATTACGCGACGGTCACAGGTGTTAGTCACGTCGGTCCGAGTGCCGGACCAACCTGCGCAAATGACAGTCTCGATGACAGTCCGCATGACAATCAAAGTGACAGTCACGATGACAGCACATGACAAAAAGCCCGATGACATCCCCTTGTCCGCCGTGTTTACGTGAGCACCCAGAGGGAAATGCGTAGACAGTTAACAATGTTATTATTATCAACTAAAGCATCCTGCTGAGCGGGCCCAACGAATACTTGTGATGAAAGACAGTGACCCCTACTTTTTCCAGCTCATCAATGATCCAAGGAATGCTCATGTCCTCGATGAGCAGTGCCTAGTGATGGGAAAGTTCGGTTCAACCTATCGGTTCGAACCTGAACTGAACCGAACTGAACGCCAGGTTCAGGTTCAAGGTTCGGAAAATTGCTGAACCTGAACCGAAGTTCAGGTTCAGGTTCAGGCTTTGACCAGGTATTTTTGAACTGAACCGAACCCCGAACCGGATTTGCCCTTTGGTACGTGATTTTGGTTAGTTTTTTCAACAGTTTCAGTGTGAAACTACCCCTCATAGTAGAGTCATACCTAGCACTTACATGTTATGATCCTATGTGATATTTCCATCATGATTTGAAGGACATATTATGGTTTCATGGCATGGTGTCGACATTCCAAGTGGCATTAATTTTGTGGAATTTTGAGAATATGATATTTTCAGCACTCCAAATGGTCAGAACCACCTCCTAATAGGCAGAAAAGATACAGTTACCCATAATTTATTCATCCCTTGCCGCAATTTTGGTTGATTGAAGGTGGGGAATTTTTCAGGTTCGAACGCGGTTCGAACCTGAACCGAACCTGGACCTGAGTTCAGGTTCGAGGTTCAGCAAATCCCTGAACCTGAACCGAAGTTCAGGTTCGGCGTTTGGAAGAAAACACCCTGAACCTGAACCGAACCGAACTTTCCCATTACTAGCAGTGCCAGGTATGTATCTGGCGCCTCAACATTCTGTACGATCTGGACGAGTTGAAGACGATCGTGAGGCAACATCCACTCCTCTTGCTGCGCCTGGTGAATTGCGGCAGTGCGACGCTGTGGACTGAGTTGCAATGCGAGAGCTGGCAGCGCAGTGGCAGGAGCAGTGGAGGATGAGACTTGAGTTGCCGATGTAGATGCGGAAATAGTGAAAATATCGCGCATGTCACCCAATATACCATTCATGTCTTTTGCTGCACCGGCAAGATCGAGGATTCCTTGAGCACCTCCACTAAGGCGCGATTTTCTAGTGTAGGTTCTGGGAGCCTGCGGGGCAGCGGCACGCTTTCGATTGCTGGACGAGGATACAGGAGAAGAAGACTGCGCGCCGTCAGTCTAATAAAAAAACAGCAAAGGGAGACGTACATCGCTTTTTTGGTCATCATTGTCGTCCTCTTCTTCTTCGTCCCGATGCGCACCATCGCCGCTCGCACCATCACCACTCGCATCTTTGCCACTGCTCACAGATCCACCGTCGTTGTTACCTGCGGAAAACCCCTCGTCCAAACGATTCATATCCCACTCTGGGATCGAAGACCTCTCTACCGATAAAGTGCCCTGAAAGGCGTTGCTGCCCTTCGCCTTTTCAGGCATCAGGCCTCAGGGGTGGCATGATATTGTAGTGGGGCCAGCCCTTGTTGCGGAATCGCGTAGCCACGCGATTATTTGCGACCCAGGCATCCCAAGTCCCCGCTGTTGATGAATCAATATCTGCTCCGTAACTCTTGTAGAATTCTGTGAGGATAACCACCTGCTACAGTACAACTCGCATGTCTTCCGTAAACTCGTTGTTCAGCCTGCGGACCACGCGAGGATAATAACTCCCCCCCCCCCCCCCCCTTTAACTTATATGCTGACAGGAAAGCTCATTTTGACAGGGGTTAACAATGCCCCAGCATTGGATAAGATTCAGCTCAAGTCAGAACCCCATCAAGATACTGAGCATGGAGTTTGTCAAAGTGCAATCTATGAAGAACTAGAAGGCTATTTGAGACTTGCTTGGATCCAAGTCCATATTGGAAGCAAGTTCGCATGAGTTCAAAGACAGATTTTGACATCGCCCCACGATGGCTCAAATAGGCTGGGAACTCGTCCCTAAGCTGAGGTGGAAGTTGTGCGATAATCCTGGGGTCCCAGCTGTTTAATGTAACGGTGTTTTTATTCGAAACGGGATTTTTGCATTTACTGCACCAGTAGCGTTGGCCAACCAGATAGAAGCAGTCATGAAGGTCTACCACCCGATGTGGCCGACTAAAGCCATGATGGGTGAGTGGTTGTTTGCAGTCTGGGCATTTAATTGCCTTGACCAAGAGATGTGGATCCCAGTGAAAGAGACGAGCATTGTACATGTCTTCTGGTGTCGGTTTCTTCCTGCTACGAAAAATGAAGAAATTGCTGTTTCGAGGAACCCAGAATGTGCCTAGAGTGAAGTACAGCTTCTTATAATTTTCGCTGAGCTGATCAGAGACCTTTTTGATGTATGGAGGCAGTGGACATCGACGATTGCCAGAGAGATTTGAGGAGTCGTCCTCATTCTCCTCATTGTAGTCATCAAATCCTTGACCATCCCCCATGAGACCAAGAGGATCAAGATCAGCTTCATCATCAAGGTCAATAGGTTGGTTCGGATCTGCATCTGGAACAACATATTCAACCCTTGGGCCACTAGGAACAGATTCGACAACAGCAAGAGCAGAAACAGGAGTAGAAAATATCTCAGTTTGAGCTGCTGTTTGAGCCTGGGAAGGAACACTTAGGCGAGGACCAGCCCATTCACCAAGAGTTCTCTGACGAACAGGACCAGATCGATCTGTTTGTAATTCTGGCCATGGATGAATTGCTTCTGGAAGGTCTTGCTAACAGAATTGAAGGGGTTTGTTATATTATTTTAAGAGCTAACTAGCACTTACCCGGGGACCAGAGTAGGGCTGAGGTTTTGTACGAGGCCGGCCAACCGGTCTTTTCTCTGGCAACAGGCTGATTTGGGTCAACAGGGTTTCGTGGACATCCGGGACCTTTTGTGGAAGAATTTAATTAATTCACTGAGCTGCTCAACAAAGCTCCACTGACCTCTCAAAGGTGCATCCATGAAGAATGTTGGTGTACAGTGTTCTATGACCTGATGGGACGGCATCACCACTTGGGACGAATCACTATTGTGCAAGAATGGCTGATCTCCTGGCGTCCAAATTTTAAAGGCATGATTCTCAATATATTTCCCATGTTTGAGCAGAGCTTTGGGTTAGGATGGGCTTTGGACCTTGAAGCCGGAAGACATCAGTCCAGAAAACTCTGAAACTCAAATTTGATCGCTGAATATCTCAACCAAAAAGTGTCCTAAATCCATCAGAAAAAAAATGACAATGAATCCATAGTATTAGGTACTTTTGGGATACCTAAATTTTCCATATGCCCTGGGGTAAGGTAGAAAAGGACTGAAAGGTGGAATTGCCACCGATTTGGAATATGTGACATGTGTGACATGGTCAACTTTCCGACCTCATTTGACCCACTTGCCATGGATCTGGATTCACCAATCTTTAGGGATATACTCCAGAGGTATATAGAACTATATTCCCAAGTTGAATGAAATAAATTGGCCTTGAAACACAGGAGATTGAGTGAGTGGTGGCTGTGCATCCCAAGTGCCCAACTTTGATTGATAACGAAAATCTGCACAGATAGGACTTGATCTCAACAACTTCGAACCCAATTGTCCTCAAACTTGGTAGGCATATAGAATGGATGCAAAATATCATTATGTGTGGCTCAGATTTGGCACAAATACTCCCACATTTGCTCCTAACATCAAATCAGATTTGGTCGTCCCATCAGGTCATAGAACACTGTAATAACATCATTTTGTTGATCTAGCAATCACTTTAAAAAATGTCAGGTACAAATGTTTGTTTTAGCAAACCGTTGATAACACCAACTGCTGGCGAATGATAGTGCACTATAGCATACATCAGAACTCTGTCTCAGTAGAAGGAATCAATTGGATACCAAAGTCCAGTCCACCGGAATTTTCGATATGAGAGTCCAGACCGGATTTTTTCTGAGTTCAGCAGCTTTGATGACCCTAAAGGATATGGTTGCTTTGTCCCAAGCAGCTCATGGCTTCGGATGATGTATGACCAGTACATTGATGAGCACAGGGCAACGATGGACCAGCAGGCTGCAATGAAAAGCATGACACTTGCTGCCCAGGATCACAGTTTCAAGGCAACAAAGCAAATCATGAAGGTCAATGGGGAGTCAGTCTTTGGGGCTACACTTACTGTGACAAACGAGTTTGGAGAAGTTCGCATCCTTGCTTTTGTGGCAACAACCTCACATACAGAATATGAATCTGCAATGCAGAAAGCAAAGCAGAATCTCGAGCTCTATGGACTTGCTCAACCAGAGGTCATCTTTACAGATAACCCAGCTGCTGATAGGCCATTCCTGGAGCTTGTTTTTCCCTCACTCACCAAGAATGTAACTCCTGTTGAGAAGTACCTTGGCATGAAGAAATTTCTTCGGCCATCTGATCCCCCAGAACACACTGGCATGCACCAGTCTTGCGACCGATGCATGGACTTCACCAAACCATCGCGCCTACGTAGCTGTCTCGGGCCACTGGGAGGAACAGGGCAAGCGGATTAACTGTCTATTGGATTTTGTAGAGGTCCCCAAGGTATTTCCCTCGCAGTTTAACCGACATGATTCTCAGACATCTTCCAGTCACATAATGCGAGAATCTTGCGGAGGTCCTCAAGACGGTTGCAAAAGACTTCGACATTGACGGCAAGCTCACCAGCATCACCTGCGACAATGCCTCCTCCAACGACCCGATGGTCCACTCCCTCCAGGCCCGACTTCCTGCCTTCGATGCGGCCAAGGATCGCACCCGCTGCTTTGCTCACATAATCAGCTTGGTCGCCAAAAGTCTGCTGAAGATGTTCGACCCGCCCAAGAAAGCTTCCGCCGACGCCGACACGGATCAAGATGGTGACCGGGGAGACGAGGATCCGAGTGGAGGAATCGATTTGGATGAACTCCTTGCAGAGCCGAACGACATGGAGCTCACAGAGGATGAGCATGACGACGAGGACGATATCTTCGATGAGGTCGTGCACATGCTGGAGGCCGAGCGCAACCTGTTTCTCGAGCAGACCAAGGAGATACGCTCTGCGCTGGTTAAAGTGTGTATTCATCCTTGGAACTTGGAGTACTTCTGCTTATTTGAAATGCCCTGTCCAGGTTCGTAACGTCGCCAACAAGACAATCAACTCTAGTACTCTACTGCTTCCGGAGTGGAAGCGAGTCGTCAGTGAGTGCAACCTACCTGCGAAGAACCTGCCTCGCGATGTCAGGACACGGTGGAACTCAACCTATGACATGATTCGCATCACACTCAAATATCGGCGTGCATTTCGCGAGTTCACTAGTGACGAGTCAAACGGTTTGCAGGCCTTTGTCCTCACATCTGCAGAGTGGATGGTGCTTGAAGATTTGTCGGATATTCTCAGTGTGCGTCATCCTTCCTTCCTTCCTTCCACCACAATTTACTCAGGCCTGTGCAGTCGTTCAAGGACGCCACTCTCTTCTTCTCACGCGATTCGGCAACCCTTGCTAGTGTCATCCCGGATATGGACAAGATCGACATGTTGCTTGCCACGGCCGTTCTCAAGAAGCCGACTGGAGACAAGAAATTCTGTGTCCCAATCAAGGCAGCTCTGCTCAAGGCAAAGCGCACCCTCAATCGGTATTATTCTCTGGCATACCACAGCCGTATCTATCGCATTGCTTTGGGTGCGGGCCGGTTTCCTTTGTCCATGATTTTCGTTAATTGCTTTTGAGTCAGTTCTCCATCCTCGGTACAAGATTGGTTATCTTCACGACAATGACTGGGAGGTGGACGAAATTGCGCTCGCCAAATCGGATGTTCAAGACGTCTTCAACATGTACAAAGAGGCGCACGATGCTGTAGTGATCATGGAGGTGGATGAGCAGGAAACGGACGATGCTATGATGGTATGTGTTAATTGAACTGTGGTATATCTCCATTCCTGACACATCGGCCTTTTGACAAATAACTTGTGGCTTGTTTGGCCTTGTGAGCTTGCCGACAAGCTCACAAGGTCAAAGTGCTGAAAAACACACCTGAGAAAATGAAGGGCCGGGCTTGGCCAAAAAACCCTTCAGAAGCTTGAAGGACATTCTCTATAAATTGTAGAGCCCGGCATCCTTAGACATGTTGATGCCCTGCGAAAAAAAGAATAAAATTTTGTCACTGTGCGGAGTCGAACGAGTGACCTTGTGGTTTTCCGGACTTGGTTTGTGACCTTGCGAGCTTGGGGCGATTTTGGTGGGGCTTGTGACCTTGTTTGGCCTTGTACAAGGTCACAAGTTATTTGTCAAAAGTCTGATGCAGTGTACTAGGCGCCTTCATCTTCTAATTATTTCGATATTATGGACGCCGTTGAGGCCAGCACCTCGACCGCAATCACCGATGAGATCCAAGCTTATCTGTCGGAGCCATGCGAGGCGGTTGATGATGTGCTTGTTTGGTGGCATAAGAACTCCACCAAATTCCCGGTCCTTTCTCGCATGGCACGTGACTATTTGTCGGTTCCACGTCAGTCTCTCCACCCACTGTTATTCTGCGATCTAATATTTCTGCAGCTACTTCTGTCTATGTTGAGTGTCAGTTCAGCCGCGGTCGACTTCTCATTTCAAGCATACGCAACCGCCTCACAGGTGAAACGGGCCGAGCCCTCATGTGCTTGGGGTGCTGGAGTTTGCATGGGTTTGTTGAGGATGATCTTCGGTTGCGAAATTGCCAGATGTTGGAGAGAAGGGTGCGAAGGGCAAGGGCAAGGAGAAGATCGTTGTAGAGGTCTAAATCAATGTAGCGGCCGTGTACGGTCATATACCACTTATTTTTATGTCCTAAATGATTGAAATTCGTCGTATTTGTGAACGGGTTCGACACGGGTTTGACGGGTCACGGGTACCCGTGAGCCCGCCGAAAATTGACAGGTACCCGCACCCGCACCCGCACCGTGGGCCGGGTACAAGGGCGGGTACGGGTGCGGGTCCTGTGCACATGACCCGCGGGATACCCGTGCCGATCACTAACTCAGCCAACCATCTCGATGATTGTGATTACAGCCAGCACCGATTATGTGCAGCACTGTGTTGCAGACTCCGTCCCTCTAATTCAAGTTGCTCAACGACAAATCAATGCAAGTACTTGACACCTCGCGATCAATTTTGAATTGATTGCACTTCTGCCTGTTCAACATAATTGCTTGTTTTGTACTTGGCCAGCGAGGACAAAATGACTCTTTTACCCTCATACGAGTTATGAATACAATGGGCCCAGAATGCCCACAGCCATATATTTCGAATAAATGTATCCTTCCTTGTGACGGCGGTCAAAAAACGCACCTTAAACATGCCTGTACAACCTACCAAATCTCGATTTTGTACTGAGGGCCCTCCTGGTTCATGGGAGGGTTTTGGGGACGTGGTACCTCCCTCTCGTCAGTGCCTGCCGGCTACGACTCCAGAGAGTGAATTCAGCAGGAGTCAGGGTGATTCGGGGCTTAGCCCTGACTACCCAATGCACGGCCCCTTCTGTAACAGCTCCACTGCGCTGGCTGCTACAGCGATTGGAGAAGGGCAGCTGGGTATCTCTTTCTCGGGGTCATGTTTTTCGAGGCGGCATTTGGAGCCGAAATCAGTGTTCGTTGACTTTGGTTCAAGTGTCTGGAGTGATGAAGAATAACTATAATGATTATCCACCACCAATCGATTTCACATACCTCAAATGATGTGGTGTCTTTGGGCAATTGGTGTCTGAGTTAAATCAGGGTTCTGGGCATGCAGGACACCACACGATCAGGTTACCGCTTGGTCGATGAGGTATAAGGATATCTATCCCATGCAGCTGTCCAGCCCGCTTCTTGAGACCCGTCGGTTCACTTAAATCTCTTTCGCTCCTTCCTCTCTCTCCTCGTTCTTTCCTCTTTTTCTTTACTCGCTCTTAGATTACCTTATATCACTTAACTATAATTACCATACCATCGTACCTACCAACCCCTACCACCGTCGTCTCTACATACCAATTTCGTTTCTCCCGTACTCCCCAACCCTCGCGCTCTCGCAGAACCTCATTTCCCATCTTAGATTATCACCTTTTACTTATGCGCTCGACGACGCGGACAAGTTTGACTGGCAAGAGAGGGCAGAGGAGGGTGCCGGCGATGTGGCAAGGCTCGTCCTCTGACCTCTGCGTCTTTTATTTAATTTCTGGCACCGTACAGTTGTGGACAAACAAAGTCCGCAAATAGCCTGTAGCCCCAACGGGATTTAACTTTGACCCAATTTTAATTTTCCTGACTTCAGATTGAGCCAAAGAGTCCAAAAAACATGCTCTGAAGTTTTTCCTACGACAAATGACAGACCACCAAATTTTCGGCCCGGATCCAAACAGATTTATGATCAGAGGTGATTGGCAAAAAACGGATTTTTAGCCCAGCCACATTATATCATTATGTCATCTACCCACGGAGTTTTCAATTGCCCTCTGATGCGACTCCTCAATTGCGTTAAAAGCACGGTTTGAAACCGAACGGTGCTGTTTCTTTTTCTTCACGGCCCATTCTGCTGCCATGCCCGTCAACCCCCTCCGGTAAGCATCCATAAACCTCCATGACCTAACTCTAAAAAAAATAAAGAAAAAAAAAGTCTACCTAAGAGGTTCGAACGCAAAATGCAACACTTGATGTCCATAACTGGAATTCAGAGTCGCCAACTCCTCAACCATTGGGTTGAGGAAGTTGTGGCAGTGCCCTCATTTTACCAAAGACGTGACTTTTGTTTGTTGTTAGAGGGTGGGAATCCACATTGACAAACATCTTCTGTTTTTTTTTTTTTTTTTTTTTTTCTTTTTTTTTTTGGGGGGATGTGACAAACATCTTCTGTGTACTACTGCGATCACCACTCAGTCCCTGCCTCTCGAACACCCTTTCGTACGCTAGCTCCATGGTGTCTGCCAGGTCAGCTCACGCCTACCGTAACCCGTCTCAGACATCCCCGGGAACGCCGAAACTGAACCAGACGACAACGGGGACAATATGGTTCCGGGAGCGTTCTAACGGAACTTGGCAAAAGGCCAAGGACCTTGTTGATGAGGGACTTCGGTTCTGCCCCCTCCCAACCATCCGCCGGTTTCATCGACGTGCTCATCGCTATGCCAGTGTCTATCGCCTGGGTGCCACAGGACCGATCACCGGGTTTGCCGTCAAGACATACCGGTCGCACTGCGGAGTGCATGCAACTGAATTGGCTGATGCAACGGCGAAGTGGAAGGCCAAGGCAAAGGCAATGTCACGAGGGGTGGTGCCGGTCAAGGGCAAGGGCAAGCGGAAGGCTAAATAGGTACACTAAATTTCCAAAATTCTCGCTCCAGATTTTGCGTTTTTTTTTCCCACGCTATGAGACGCCCCAATTTTTTTGAAACGAAAATTTTACACACAAACTATACCTACTTTCATGCCTAATCCTGATTCTAGAAGGCCCTGGGTCAAAATTGTGGCTTGTCATGAAGTTTTGGCTGCAACCATACCTAAATATTAGACCAGGTCAAATCATCAACATTTTCTTAAACAACATCCTCGGAATTCTCGTCCCTCACTTGTGAAAGTGAAATGGGTACCGATGTTTTGGCGTGGATGAATGGTGATTGAGGGAATTTATGTTCCAGGAAAGTTGTAGACTTATACAAGATAATCGGGCCGTAATCGTAATACTAGTGGAGTCAGCGGGAACCTATCCGAAGGCCGTTTAACCGGCCGACAGATGCCGTGTTTCTACGAAGTAATTACGGGCGGACTAATCGATCATGGGTCACGGTACAATAACATCCATACAGTGCGCAGCGCCACCTCTCCGACACCTGTCAAACTATGCCGAGAAAATTTTTGTAATTTATTTCTGATTTTTCCAGCCAGGAAACTGGCCAAAAGAATGTGTTTGACACAAGATCTCATTTTTTCGCACGGTGTTTCACTTTTTCGGCCAAAATTGCCAAAAAAATTGTGTGTACCTCTTCGGCGCTCCAGGCAAACTCTAACAATCAGAACCAAATCGATCACTGCCACAGGGCGACAGCACTTCCTCCGACGACACATCAGTGACTCTTCGTAGAAGATGCCTAAAAAAAGTGGCAAGCAAGCCGCGGCTCTACAGCGAGAAGCAGTCAAACGCAACGAGACTATTTCGGTCACTCTCCCGCTGGATCCGTCATTGACAACGGATCCAAGCTACGTACCGCCAGAAAATGCAGAGCCCGATACCGAGGTCGGACCATCTGCAGGTGCTGATCACGAGAAGCCGGTACAATTTCTTTTCATTTCATTTTATTCTATCCTTTGATGCCATTCTGCAGGTTATCCCGGCCAAGCGCAAACAAAATTTGGATGCAGATTTAATCCCGCATCGCAAGCTCGGAAAAGCAGAAAAATCACGCAGTACTGAGTGGCGCGAGAAAACGGGAAAAACAAAGAAAGCCAAGGCCGCCAATATGCAGTCGAGCGTAGCCTCAATTTTTAATGTTTGTTTTGGGTCACATTCACGATGTTCAATAAATTCACATTGATGCAGTGCGTGGTTAACCCGCGGAAAGTCGTTCTTGCAGAGCGAAAGGAGTCCGAGGAACCAGACTCGGATATTGAGGTACAAAGACCATATTAAATCAACCATCCATATTTACATTGGGTCCTAGATAATTGAGCCTGAAACCCAGGCAGATATTGTAGCCCCGGGTGAAACCCTGCAGGCCGAGGTAATTCTGTTGAATTCCCTTTCCCCATGCTCAGCTTTTAAAAAAATAAGCAGACTGTTGTCAATGTGTCCACGCCATTTCAACTTGACGGCGTTGGAAGTAACACCGATAGTCCAGTATGTTTTGTTTTTCATTTTCGGTTTTTTGACCTGGATTAATTCCGTGGTGGGATATGCCTCAATTGATTGCTCAGGTGTGTCTTCTCAATCTATGCCGAATAATTTTCAATGTTGTGCAGGTCAAGGATGTGATCAAGATATTCAACGTCAAATATCCCAACGGTGTTGCGGTTTTTGTCTTCGACTGCTCTTCAGCTCATGAAGCATATGCATCTGATGCCCTTCTGGCGCACAAAATGAATCGCGGTCCCGGGGGGAAGCAACCGCGGATGCGCGACACCATCATCCCTTCGACAGGTCAACCTCAGGCGATGGTTTTCCCCGAGGATTATACCGGGGTTAATTCTGATGGGATTTCGCTTGCTGGCCAGCCAAAAGGCATGGAGCAGGTCCTGCGGGAACGAGGGATACTCCGACAATTCGAGGTCGAGCATCCTGGGAAAAAACTGGTCGGTGTTTGTTCCACATGTAAATTGTCGCAAGCTGCTCGCGAGAAGGCTTTGAAGGACGCAAAATCACAACAAGAGGAGGCAGAAAGCGGTGGGCTTGCAGGTTTGGGCCGTGGGGTTTCAGAGATGGAAGATGCGGACCTTGACCGTCCATCGGACTGTTGCATGCAACGGATCATGTCCCTTCAAACTGACTTCCTGACGGAAAAACCATTGCTGCAGCTTATCATAGAGAAGGCAGGGCACAAGTGCCTGTTTCTTCCGAAATTCCATTGCGAATTGAATCCAATCGAGATGGTTTGGAGTCAATTAAAGCGCCGTGGGTTTTCTCGCTCAGCCGGTATTCATTACTCAATACCTATTTCTAGGTTTCCGTGAGTTCACGGATGGGACATTTGCTCGCGCACAACAACTTGTGCCAGAGTGCCTTGACCTCGTCTCCACTGACAATATTCGTCGCTATTTCAACATTGTTACAGGTATATGGATGCATATAGGTACGTGAGCGTCGGCTGCTTGATTGCACGGAGGTTTGACTTTGAGCTGGCCTTAGAGTGGGTTTAAACATCCGACAAGCTGCATATGCCGTCAAAACATACAGTTCCCATCGCCGTATTCCCGCCAATATCCATTCGGACCCCAAAATTATCGCCCGAGCGACAGCGGCTGGCGATAACCATACCCAAAAAGGAAATTGATGGCATCAATAGGGGCTGTTTCATTTTTTCGGCGGCTCAAAAATAAAATGTTCTTTGTTCACTTTGAGGACCACACCACGGGTACTTTAGGTATACTAGAGCTCATTAAATGTGTTTTCTACTTAACTACTAGTGACGGAAAAATGTAGAAACATTTGCAATGTTGTTGGCTGTTTACTGCCAAATCCGGAGGCGTGATGTGATGCCGCGCACTGTATATGTAATGGTCCGAGATAATCGCGAGAGTGGATACTAACTTAAACGCCGAGCTGGAATCCCACGTTCAACACCGAGGCCCTGAAGGCCGCCTGTGGCAGGTGGCACGAAAGGCAAGGTGAAGGTGCAGGAAGGAGATTCTGACCGGGTCGGAGAAATTTTTTTGAATACAGTGCCCGGATCCTTCTCATTCGGATCATCTGGTGGAAGTGGCGGTCCCACACCGCCCTGTCCTAACAAATTCTCGACAGCGCTGCTCGATGGTTTTGGAGAGTTAACTTTTCGGCTTGTAAAACGGGCTTGCGCCCGCGCAAACGGACTTGTTTGGGCTTGGGCTTGAATTTGGGTGTGAGCGAAAGCCCAAACTCGGCAGATCGGCTTACAAGCCCGTTTGATGGCTAGGTTTTGCTCGCTTACTTCCAGCCAAAAAAAGAAAGCGGCTTGTGCGTATTCCACACGTTCGAGAGACCGCAAGGCAAGTCCCATTGATCACAGTGTATATTATCAGCGACTGCCTACCGGGCCAAACTAGGTAGCGGGCCACTTGGATAATAGAAGGTGTTGCGATGTAGAATCCTGAGATTCGGTACTTATGGGATGGAATACAACCTATTAGGACACCGTATGTCAAATTTGGAGGCAGCATGCCGCGGCGATCAAAAGCTGCGGGTGGTTTTGCATCAGGATACCGGCGTGTGAACATCATTTCTTATTTCCGAACAGCATTCGGCTTTTCTTTTCCTTGTCCCTGGTTGAACATTTCAAGTTTTGCACTGGTCTCTTTTGTGGTACTCAAGCTGCGGGGCAATCAAGCGCGTAATTCGCCAGAATTCCCTCCATTTGGGCCAGAATCCGAGAGAGTGCTGGAACATTCGATAGCCAGGGTTATTTAATTTGGAAACAGAATGCGGGGGCAGCCAATGACCCCCACGACCTCGCCTCTCTTTGCGCGCGAGCGTATCAAACGAGGTACTTCATCTCTTTCTTTCGTGTTAAACCCATACGGCCGTAATTACCGTAATATACCGTCAAAATATACCGTACCGTCCCGTAAGAGCTTCTCTATCGCGTTGTACGGCTACGGGTACGGCCGGGCAGGCTACCGTATAATACCGTAAGTTGTACGGCCCGTAACCGTATACGGTACGGTGCCCATCCCTATTTTGCCTGCCCTGGCTGCAATGGGCAGTTCTAGCACTCCAGCAAGGACCACAAGCTCTGCTTTTTTGAGCTTGGAAACAGAGCCACCTTTAATATCGGCGAGAAAAGGGGAGGCAGGTTTGGAGGTCATGCCCAGCGGAAAACCCAGCTCGAAAAATCGAGCAACAGAGAGAAACACCGAAGGACCTGACAGCACCCCGATATCCCGACGCAAAACGAGCGATAAAGAGCCGCAGCGAGACGTCGTGCATGTTAGCACGGCCAATCGAGCACCTTCGAGAAATTGAAAACCCATTTATTCCACGCTATTATACGACTACTATCCCTCTTCCCACTCCCAAAACATGGCCTGCACGAGTATTTAAGAGACAACTGTTATTGATTTTAGTGGAACTCGGTGCAGACAGCTCCCATTGTTGCCTTCCAATCAGAGAAAGCCAGTGCATCCAAGGTCTCGCCATCGGTCATGTGGCGTGCCCGGTCTCTCGTCTTCTTCCTCACTGTCGTTACCATCGTCGCCGAGCAGATCTGCCTCTTCCGTGGCAGAAGCGCCGTCCAGATGTGGTTTACGGGACTTCGATGCTTTGCATTCTTTGCATTCACCGATCAGCGGCTTACCATCCGTATTGGTTGTATAGCCGCGTTCAGCGAGAATGACCTTCATACCTTTCGGCAGGCCCTCGCATTGCTTGTATGGGTCTCATCCATCACCAACGCTCCGTCGATCATTGCAGCAGATCCTCGTGTCGCATACATCCATCCCTCCACATCCGAATCCGGGTCTTCAGACTCATCCGAAGAGGACTTGTCTTCGCTTTCCGAGCCTGAGCCATCGGCGGGGTCCATAGATGGTGTAGGCACTGCTGGTCTTTTGGTTGCTCGTGTATACAGTGACTTGTCAATAATCTTTTGTAGCGCTCCGCCGCGTAGTTTCTTGACACCTTTCGCAAAGTCATCAGTGTCACGATCGTCAATCTGCCGCCCCAAACGCCGGGAGTGGAGCTCCTCCTTGTGGTAAAGCTTGAGGAGAATGCGCAGCTCTGGGTTGGTGTGCGGGTCTGTGTGACTTTTCGATTTCGGCGCCATTCCGGTGCCTGCATGCCATGCGAGTTTGAGTTCCGCAATGTGGCGAAGGTTCCGTGAAACCACATTTCGAATGAAATCATCGTCGAACTGTGCGTTCTTGTGTTGCACGACATCCTCGAGAAGTCGGTTGAAGAACTCAACAACGTAATCCCCTTCCTCGAAGTGGCCTAAGAGCCCCGAGATATTAACGAGAAGACAAAGAAGCAGGGCCTCCTTCAAACCCGGACTCGACTCGAGCTCAAGATTAATGATCGTCTCAAGCAGGTAGCCCACATAGTTTGTGTGCGTGGAGCCGGCAAAGGTGAATAGCATGTGCTTGGATCATAAATAAGTTTCGCACCCACTTGAAGATGAAAGCGACTTACCTTGATGCATTCATACAGTCTGCCGACGTTTCCCTCTGCCACCGCAATTGCAGTTTTCCGCGAGTTGATGCTATCCCGCAAGAAGTCCATAGCCTGCGCAAGCACAAAGTCGCCCTTGCACGGCCGCGGAACAGGCTTGGGATTTTTCTTCCCCTTCCCCTTCCCCTTTGCTTTCTTCTTTTGCGGGTCATCTAGGCTCGAGTCTTCAACCTTCATCGGGACCCACGGAGTGCCTGTGGGAATTGTTTTGGCCCATGCGCTGGCTGCACCGATGTCGAAGAGGGCATGATCACGGGCTCGCGCCGCGGAAAAAGTGCGGTGTAATGTTTTAGCTGTGGTGACGAGCTCCTCGAAGTCCGGGAGTTTGTTGGCCTCTGCCAGCATGTCAAAGTGGGTAATGATATCGCTGGTACCTAGGAGCAAGCTAGAGCTTCGGTCAGAGACTGCAAGATCTTAATTCGCAAAGAAATGAACTTACGACCAGCAGTCAAGCATACGAGCATCAAGGACGAGGTACAGAAGCTGCGAGCCCGGGTAGAACTCGACCTTTTTCATGTTAGAGGGTGCGGCGCGGCCGATTTTACCAGCGCTATGGCCCAGGCTTGATGGATTTATGCTTTTTCCGGACACCCGCCCCCAGTGCGTTTGAAAAATTCGGATCAAGTCCGTCCACTTGGTGTGCCACACCTGCAACTGTGGCTCGAGGATTTCGAGGGACTCGAATGTGTCCTTGTGGAACTGGAGATAAGACTGGAGCTGAAGGACCATGGCGTACGAAAGCCCATCCCCGCCAACAATCAATTTCCGGGGAATCTAGTTCTCCCGTGTCTGGCCAACCTGCTCCAGAAAATCAAGAAGGCTGTCCTTCAACTCGGAGGGAATGGTTTCCTTCTTGCCACTTGCAGCAAGAGGGTGGACGACGGACTTGTGGAGGGGGACAACCAGCTTCTCGTGTTGACGGTAGCAGGCACTGACCTTGGGTTTCTGATTGTTCAATGGCTTGATGCATCGGACAAGTACCTCCAGCCACTCGAGATATCCCGTTTCATCTGCGTCCTTCTGGTCAAGGAATCCGAGAAGCTGATCTACATCTACGTTTGCCCGATGGTTTTGGGCGATGTGAATGCGCTTAGTGTTTAAATCGAACACACCGACGTTGATGTGCGCCCCGGCTTCCACCCAGAGTGCGGACATTCCCACATTCATGTGGTTCTCGCGCCCAATTCGCTGGTCGCGTACGCGTGCGAGGTTTTGGACATTGTCGAACAACAAAACACCAGATTTGTCCAGATCACGGCCATGAGTGCGCGTTACGAGCGCTTCTTCAGCAGAGAGGCCGCCGAGAGTGCGATAGATGGTGGAATAGGAAGGCATGGTCCCGACACGACTGTTGTAAGCCATGATCTCAACCGGAACCGATGATCCAAAGTATAGAATGCCGCGGGAAAGGGGCAGGAGGTTGGCGCGATATGAACGGCAGAACAACAGGTCTGCGAGCGCATGGATAATGACCTAGAAAAGAGGAAGACATCGGAATACGCGCGGGCGGCGAGTTATTAATGTGTGTTACCCCTTTCGACGGCCGACTTTTACGTGGAGGGAGCTGCGTCAGGAAACCAAAAACAGCGGAGGACGGCATCAGGAAAGCAGTGGTCCGGAGATGGCCATGTGAGGACAGAGGAGGAGGATGGGAAGGCCAGATAAAGGCAAGCCATACAACTCCAGAGGGGAACAGTATCCAGTAACCCTAGCAATTTTCCTTAAGCATTAGACGTCTCAATGCAAATCACTGCTTAATCTCTGTTCAGTTTAAACCAAGCCAATGAGGGGTGAGCCAACTTCTAAGACTGTTGACGGCGTTCTGGTTTAAGCAGAACGACCGGCTTAAGCAGAGCGGCGTTTAAGCAGGTTCACCGGCAGGATTAATCCTGGCAAAAAGTGCACAAGGCTGATTCGAACCACCAACCCCAGCCTACTGCTTATTCGTAGATTAAAGTGTCAACAACCACTGAGCCATAAGGCTGTTGAAATCAAGTGACGGTAAATGGTCATCCCACCTCCTGCAATGCACAGAGGAACGAACAACCAACTAGCAAACTCATAAATCGCCGTGCTGAGACAGCCCATACCACATGAAAATCACTTGTAGTGTACCTTAATTTAGTGGGGGAAGAGTTGTATTTACTTTTGGCTCATTTCGGTGCAATCAATTGTCCTTAGCCTGCCATCCCCCGCTGTGACTGCTGTGGAATCTCGAAACAGTGAATTACAATACAAACCTAAGAGCAGGCCAAATATATTCTAATGAACTTACAGTAGTTGTTGGGCATTTTTCCCATGGGGTGGGTAGAACAGTCACTTGATGAGACCGGATAATTAAGTCCTTGATGCATCTGAAGTTCGACCTTGCTTAAGATGCACACTTATGGCTTCATTAAACAATCTGGCTTAAAACTCAATTCAATGCGTGATTAAACCATGCTTATGGCGCGATTAAACCATGCTTAAGGATTCATTAAGCCACACGTAGGTCTTAAGTATGAATGATTAACAGAGTCCTTGATTAGTTGGTTCGGCCATCCTCAAGGCTTGATTCAACACTGGATTAAACCATGCTTAAGGATTCATTAAGCCACCCTTAACTCTTAAGTTTAAGAACTGCTATTTTCAAACGATAAATGAATGAAACCAAAAATACACTTTTAATCATCTTTGACACTGTCTCTGTCTGCCCCGTCAGAGTCGTCGACAGGCTCCCAACCACTGTCGCAATTGTAAGATTTCCATATGCACAGAAATGTTGTAAGACTGGACTCACGGCCATTTTTGCTTTTTACGCGGCTTTGTGGTGGTCAGTTTCACTGACATGGGAAGGGGTTCCTTGGTGGGAATTCGCGAACGTGATGACCTGCGCGGCACTACTGGAACTGTGTTCGGATGAATATTGCTGGTCCTGTGCCGAACATTTTAGTATAATCATGTTAGCTCAACACATGAAATACATACTTCAATTTCTTGGCAGATTTCTTGAGACTCTGGTCTGTATCGTCGAGAACGAGGAGCTTCGCAACCTCCTTCAGGTAGCAGGGATCGAACTTGACAGAAGCCACGCCCAGATGGCTTTGATGGAACGCGAGAACGCAAATATTCGTCAGCAGCTGCATGCGAAGAAGAATAAGCCAAAGCGGACGTACACGACTGGGCAGGCTCGCCTCGATGCAAAAAGCCTTGTTGGAAGACCTTCAGAAAAAACAAATGGCACAGCTTCATGCCGAGCTGAGGAAGAAACATTTCCGTCTTCTCAAGAAGGGGGTCGTCAACGCAGAGAAAGCGGAGAAGGCGACACAGAAGGTGGTGAATGCGGCTGTGAAGGCAGCGTTGAAGGCAGCATTCAACGCCGCGTTGAGGGCTTCAAAACCGGCTGGGCGCGGACAGGGCGGGGCCCGCGGTGGTCAACAACGCGGTGGGTGTGGCCCTAGGGCTGGCCGGGGTAGAGGGAGAGGTCGAGGGAAAGCACAAGACAGCGGTGATGTTGAAGAGTCGAGCCCAGAATCCGAATCTTCTGACGAAGCCTCCGATCTTGACGAACAGGTCGACGGTACAAACCCTGCCCCAGACGCGACAAGTGCCGAATCTTCCGATGAAGAAAGTAATTTAGACGAACCTGCTGCAAGCCCAAACCCTGATCCCAGCGCAACGAACGCTCCTACGGACGACGATGACGAGTCCGAGCAAGAAGAAATCGGTGTCGTATCGTTCAACGGGCACCGATGGGAGTCTCGCCACAATCTACAGTTCCAGGTGGTCTGGACAGATGGCGACGTTACCTGGGAGCCATTGTCTAACGTCGATGACTGCGCGGCGATGGAGGGTTATCTAGCGCACCGTGATGTCGATGATCCTTTGCTCTTATCCAAGCGCAAATTCCTCATTGATACCAAGCTGAAGGCGAGTAACGAGTAGTTTCCGACGTTCTAGAGGCCTGTTGTATCCCTGGAATTAGCTGGTTGGGTTTCCGGTTGCCAGAGGAAAGCACAGCGAGCGCGAAATCGCGGATCGATTGAAATGTTCCCACGCCTGGCCGATTACCTAGATTTGCCCGTTTTTGGACTTGCCGCGGCAAAATATTTGCGTCCATCAAGACATCACCAAATTCGGCGCATTCGGTCATATTAGAGCATATTCGCAACCCCCAAAAAACGACAGCCAAATTTCCGTTATCACTCATCATTTTTAGTTTGCTCAGCTCAATTCAAGTCCAAAGTCCATTCCCAAGGCGGAAAAATTCACTTGAAGCCTGGCGAGCATGTATGGTACATTCCCTGTGCGTATGTGAAAAAAAAATGGGTATGGGAGGATGTGTGTTGCATTTTTGGTGTATGGTATCGGTCTCGTCCGGTCAACAATTTCCATTTTGGGTGTCACCAAATTTTCAATTTTTGTTAACTTTTGTGATCTGGGCGTTTTTGGGGGCTGCGAATATGCTCTATTTCATTCTTAGAATGTTAGACTACATCCTGGCCTTATTATTCGGACGTTGATGTAGCTATGGAGAAAATGTATTCTGAACAAAGACTTCCACATTAAATTGTTATTTGACAGTCTAAAATAATTTTGAGGAGACAGAATTGTTGGGACGTCAATTACGATATGTCTCCACCTTTTAAGTGTATTCCAGAATCAACTTTCTAGAGCAGGACAAAAAGAGACCAGTTTGTGGGCATGATTTGTCAGCATCACATTGTGTCTCTCCCGGCCTCTCCGTCCGCCTCCCATGTCGACTGGGACCAAAAACACGTCTCAACCCTCTCACACATGATTTAAACCACTAACATCATGCTAAATATTCTTTTCACCCATTTAACAATTTAACAATGTGATATTCGTCTACGTATTTAATACTTAGGTACAGGTACCTCGACAAACCCAAGTGAAAAGAGTTTATGAAAGAAAAGGTGCCTATGCTAATCCGGTCGACAACTTAGTCAGAACGGAGTTAGAAAAGGCGCATAATCGGACGGATTAAACCGGCCAGTGCGCGTGATATCCGGGTGTTTCCGTGCAGTTGATCCCATTACATAATCCGTCGACCGAAAAATCCCAAGACGAGGTGGCGGGCGCAAAAGTGACGGTGCCGGCGGTCTGCGGACTCGTAGAGGTGTCCAATAGAAGAGTAGGTGAATGGGAATAATGTGATGTTGTTTGTGAGCGTCGGAAAGGCAGCATGAGCCGGATGCGCGGTACAATCTCCAGCGTTCAGGAGGCCTGTCCCGACAGCTCTTCCCGCGGATGAGACCACAGATATCACACCACATGAGAGACGAATACTCGAAGCTATGAATTCCGCCAGCTCAGAACAATTCCAGTACATTCGACAAAGTATGTCGCCCTTTTTAACCTCCAATGCATCGATACAGATGTTTGCTTAGTGGCAAAGAAATTTGAAGACGCCGTGAATGCAGGCGACGTTGCCGCTGAGAGAGAAATCCGCCTCTCTGTTGGCACTGTGGTACGTTGTTTGGTTTTTCCCGTACACTGCTGCCTTCCTGATAAATTCGTCGTTCAGTGTTCTTACGTGAACTGCGGGAAGCCATGCTTGAGTGCCAGCAGAGACAAATGGACGGTAAGTTAACATCCGCTCATTGACGGCGCGGATGGCTCTGATATCGGTATTCGTTAGCCCAAGAGATGCTCGGGATGTCTGGTAAACTCCCTCCGTATATTTACTACAGAATTGGCGATTGAATGACTTTCAACAGGGCAACTACTATTGCAGCAAAGAGGTAAAGTCCCCTGCGCTTCTTCCGCACTTACCCGCACCGATTTTGATACCAGTGCCAAACAGCCGACTGGAAGCCCATCTCCGGAAGGTCTAAGCGACCAGGCGTGTATCACAAAGACTGGTGCAAAGTAATCAGAGTATGCGATTCTATTCAGCCTTTGCTGCGTAGTGCATTCCCGAAATTAATTATGACTATCCTGGGGCTGCACAGGACGAATACATGCCGCAGCTACCTTACTTCCAAGCCCAGCTTAACCAGTTTCCCTGGGGCCGCCTCGAGCGCGACGGAACCTTCTCGAACAAATTTCAGCAAGCTCGATTCGACGTCCTGGACTCCGAACACCGCAAGGCCGGCTTCTGGGCCGTCCCCGAGCAGATTAACCCACACGACATCAGCGACGATCCATTCTTCGGCGCCAGCGCGCAGCCGTTCATGCAACCTAAAGACAATACAAACTTGACAGGATATGCTCACGGTGCGATGATGTTGGCACTGGAGGAATGGCCGTCGGATGTTGAGGGGTGGAAGCTGCAGGATGAGGCGCTCATCCCCCATATCTTCTTCACGGGCGAGTTTCCGCCGCCGGCACGTCCTCGCCCGGGTCAAGTATAGGACTGGAAGTCATGGTATGACTGGCGCGGGCTGAGCCTCGAGTCTCCTGCGGCGGTCCTCATGGATCACGTCTTGACGACCTATTACCTCCTCACAGAGACGCTCGAGGTGGTGAATTTGCAGCATCCTTTGGGAGAGAAGCAGGTAGTGGATGTTCATTACCTCGGAGCGGAGACCGAGCTGAACTACCTCCCGCTGCACGTTATTTCATCGTCCTGTTCTCTTTCCGCCGCGCAACAGTTCCTAACCTCTCCTGTCCCAAGGTTCTCCGAACTTGCGCTCTTCCTCCCCAACACCCATATCAACCTCACCGTTTTCTCACCCGCCGCGCACGACCTCCTGGGGCACGCTAAGCAGCGCTACCCGCGCTCAATCGCCGCGCGCGATGGGCCGGTCTGGGAGTACACCGCCCCGCGCCCCACGGGCGGCGGCTCCATCGCGATATCGCTCTACCACGCGCCCCCACGACCACTGAATGTCCCTCTGCAGCTGCGCCCGTTCACGGGTGTGTGGGAGCGCTCTGTGATGATGCTCGCGCCAAAGGACCCCGACGCGCTCGTGGCCCTTAACGCGGGGATCCTGTCGTATAGTACGTGGTACGAGGTGGTTTCGTGTGCGACGATGTGAGTTGCCTCCGACTCTTGTCTGCCCTTGAGGTGCGGTTGGGGAACTAATTCATAAATGACTGATTGCTCCCAGGGCGAACATCCCCCTCGCATGCACAGACTACGCGCAGCAGAGCGCCCAGATGTGCGCGGACCACATCCCAGAGTGGTTGAACGCCGCCTCTCGGAGTTTCTCGCCCGGGGAGAACATGCATCAGCAGCTGGTGAGGCAGCGGACGCGCCCGGTGACGGTTAATCCGTTCCATTGCCCGGGACAAAGGCCTATTTCGCAGGTCCGCTCGCCGAACTTGAGCAATGGCTTCCTTTGCAGGATTGTTGGTTCCGAGTGATGGCCCTTTGCCTGTCCCCTATTTATATTTCTTGGATTGCAGAGTTGAATCTCGTATTACCGCCTCGATCGCTGCTGTCGAGGCGAAATCGTCCATTTACCAACATGCCTGGTAATATGGTCCAGAGCGTCGTCAAAACGCACATCTTCGGTTGCTCTTCGTCTGAAGGCGATACTAGTTTTCGCACTCGGACTATGCTGCTGATGGGTGCCCCGAGTGGATGCCGCTTCAATCAAATCAGCGCGCACGGTCGACTTCCTCTCCGCCGCCCTTACCACTGTCGGCGCGGGCTTTCGTGCCGAGCAGCTGAACTCTCCGATCCTGGACTTGAATTCTTTTTCGCTCCTCAAAGTCCGTTCATCGATATTTTTTTTTTTTTTCCTTCTAGCGTTCTTTGGAGCACTACACTTATCTCACATGACGGACAATCAACGGTCACTCATAGTCCGCGTGCTCCTCGGTTGCAATGGGATGTTCTCTTCTGGCTATGATTTCGAGTTTTGTTCATTGTAAGGGAGGAGATCTTCGAAACCAAGGCAAGACTTCAGGTATTGGCAAGCCTACTCGATCTACCTCGATCGACGGTCCAGGGTGTAACGACGCTTTTGTTTCCCCTTCATAGCCACCCCATTCATTCTGACGCAGTCTCAAATGCTCTCGCGGCATCCTATAATATAAATCCAAGGCAGACGGGGAGCTGGAAAGTCAAGCGCCAAGACTCCATGAATATGGCTTAAGCCAAAGCCAGGCCAAGCCAAGCTGACATTTAAAATGCACATGTGTCCCTACTTACTGGGACTGAAAACACAATCACAACAGGAATGCGCGTCACTCGTGAGCGACGCCAAAGCAGGAGAACAAGTGTAGCACGATATTGGACCGCACCTTGTGTTCACCAGCCACACTCACTCGACGCATCACAGCAGAGTGGACATGTTTCCGGCGCGTCCAACCTTTCCAGCGCAATGGATCCAGACATTGAAGCGAGTGGGCGACAGAGGATCAGAGCCAGTGGCACTGTATTCACATCCAGCAGCCATCAATTCGTGAAAATATCATGTCCAACGCGACTCAGATGCGCTGAAACACTGCACCTGAGTGCGGCGGTGAAATATCACTAGTGTGCTAAGCGAAGCGAGATGAACTCTAACTCAACTCAACCAACCACCAAACTAATCACACCTCAATCTCAAATACTATCGTGTTGTGTTCAGGGAAGTAGGGTACATATCACCTGTCAAGTAGCATAGATCAGATTCAATTCAAAGAGGTTCTTGTATGGGATTACTGTTTCCAAATCGATGTGCAGAAGACTAGTTCTGTGGGAGCAAACCAATAATCCTTAGAAATCCGAGCCCATCAAATGAGAGGTCCGAGCCCAAGACCACACTCTTAGGTATTGTGGGACCAAAGGTTTCAAACTCAAACTAGGCCCTGAGCTCTCAGCTACCAAGGAAACTAGAGTAAGACCGTGAGGGTCGGACCACTGGCTACTTATCCTCGCAAGGATGAGCACTTATGAAGTCTTAGCTTGAGTATAATGGTTATTCACCAATGAAGGTCTGTCTTATTATGTTCTAGTTAGTCCCAGAGCCCGTAATGTGGGAGTAAGATTAACTGCTACAAACGAAGTGAACTACACCTTTTTATACATTTTACAAACGGCTAAACAGAGATAGGGATAGTTGATATCAATCAAGTTAGCAACACGGGAGACTTCTCCCTGATGCCTCGGTCTATCAGTTGCCTGTATATTATCTCTAAGCAAGCCAAATTGCCGAAGGAACAATAAGCAGGCCATTCTTTATCCTCAGCTACACGGGTTGGTTTGACCCATTCTGCGGGTAGCAATGAGTTTCCCTCCCACCAAAGTGTCATCTCCCGCTACTCAGTCTTTCGCGGGTGGGTTTGCCATAGTGCAACCGTAGTTTCCCACAGCTAGCTATGGCTCCCTACACTTATTTCTTTTCATATCTAAAGTGTGCCTGCATCATCTAGAACCCTCCCATGGGACTAGGATAATATGACCGCCACGTCTTCTATCTGGCTCGACTTATTAGTTGCTTCCTGTAGGAATTCAACTACCCCCAGCTTGTATTAAGCCAATGCCATCTCCTCCTTAGTTCCCCTTGATTGACCTCGAGCGCAGACTTTGGTGGGTGGACCTGTGCGAACCCTCCCACAGACCTCTGCCCAGCACAGGCAAGTCAACTGTATCTAGTCCAACCCTATCCACACTACAGTACAATAGTATACTACGGGTGGATCGACTTACCACCGCTGCCGCCATGAACCACACGATCGTCAGGCGCGCGAGAACACCTGAATGAACCAAGTCAGTTATTGTCCGCTTGTACAAAAGAATACAACGTCCCGAACTTCTGAGTTTTTGTTGCCCAACGATGAGACGCTGGAATAAACAATGGAAGCATTTAAAATTAAATGGAATCAAGAAGTTGGTCGAGAGCTCACCGGGGTTGACTTGAAAAGGCGAAACTGGCTAGTTTCAGAGCGGAAGGTGAGGCATACTTGGAAGCGGTCATTTAATAACAGTTTATGAGCGAAAAAAACCTCCCGGACGCAGCAGCTTCCTTACCGTGAACCTTTTGAAAACTGGTTGCAATAATTAACATTGTGGATAGTCGTTGATAAGTGTATATATCCGCATCCCACCGGCCACACAGTACATTGTGAGAGCATAATAGCTGCCCTGCTATCTTCTTGAGTAGTCCAGGATCTTAAGAGCAAAGATAAATCACACTGAAGTGGATAATGGCTCCCATCAAAATTTTCTGTGGTACCATCCTTGTTCAGCTTGATAGCTAAATAGAGGCTCAAAGTGGCCCAGGACATCTTGATACTGGGACAAGCAGTGTCATGTATAAGACCTGCTGTCCTATGTCTATCCAAGACAAGTTTGGACTTGTGAAATCCTGACAATAAGTGGGCCCAAGGAAAGGCCATTTCCAGGATAATTTAAGCTGCACCATCAGTTCTTGTTGGCTCAGTGGTTACGACTCCTGCTTTCGAACGACTTTTTAGCAGCCGCTGGTTCGGACCCCATGGGGGCCTCTCTTAGAATTCAGCTTTTGGGCGCTGTTTGAACTCTGCTTGAACACCATTTGAACACTGTGTAAACATGTTGATCCTTGCTTACAGCTCTTTGCGGAACTTAGGGCGCGGCCGATTTTTTTTCCTTTTTGAGCTGTTTTTGATCATTTCAGCCAGAACAGCTGTTCTGACCTCAATTCTCAGCGTACGTTTCTGAAAACTATATGAGCAGAATCACATGTCAATTCCGCAGGGCATGATGTCCTCAGAATCTTTCCATACCGCCGGTAGTAATTATAATATATTATTTTGCATGTTTTGCGGAGATCATCTCTTGTGTCGTGATTTGAAGGTTGTGTGGGATGTTGTATGGCTCTAAAAACACTTATTTGGATGGTGGAGGGCACATCGTCCTCTTAATTGAGGTATGGCATCCGGAGCGCGTGAAAAGTGGACTTGAAGCTGTGAAATATCTACAGTCTAGGCCTTATATATCTGTGTGCTCTATCCTCCAGCGAGTGAACCAATTGTCAATATTCTGACTTTGAAGTGTTTTCGAGAGATTACACGCCTCAGATCAACTCTGTGCATCCCCGTCCGGCGACGCGACATGTCCCAATGTGATCACAAGCGCGGTCACGTGCCCGGAATCGTTGTGATCGAGTTGTCTCGCGGTGCTGTACAGGAAGTACAAGAGCAAATCCGAGCCGTGGGACTCCTCCAGGACACTCAATAGAATGATAATGGTCAGTTTCTCAGCTCATTCAATCATAGATCACACAAATACACAGAGCCTGAGCTGTACCTATATTCTGCTTGTTCAAGTCCACTGTTCACACGCTCCGGGTGCCATGCCTCAATTACGAGGACGGTGTGCCCTCCGCCATCCAGATAATTGTTTTTAGAGCTATACAAAATCCCACACAACCTTCAAATCACGACACAAGAGATGATCTCCGCAAAACATGCAAAATAATATATTATAATTACTACCGGCGGTATGGAAAGATTCTGAGGACATCATGCCCTGCGGAATTGACATGTGATTCTGCTCATATAGGTTTCAGAAACATACGCTGAGAATTGAGGTCAGAACAGCTGTTCTGGCTGAAATGATCAAAAACAGCTCAAAAAGAAAAAAAAATCGGCCGCGCCCTATTACAGCTCTGAGTCGCACCTGCTCGCTCGCTGGGCTAGAGCCGGTGGTGCAGTGACTGGTTTAAGCAGAGGAGAGATTGAACAGGGTTATCTGTTGAGACAGCCACTGCTTAAGCAATCATCATATGGTTACTGAGTGGACAGCAAAATGGAGGTCAGTGCCTCTCGATGCTTCTGAGTTTTCACCATTGTTAAATAATGCCGTATTTTCGACGTCACTTGCGTCGGTGGTTTGTCCTTCTGAGGTTCAATCCTTCCGTGTAGTAAGTATAGCTTGTCTGACGAGTCAATTGCGTCCTGTAACCATTCCAGCATGAGTTTTTCCACGAGTTTAGAGTAGACTACGACGTCTTCTGCTGAAGTCGAGTCAATTAGAACAAACTCGGGGCATGCAAATGGAAATCTTGCTGCAGCCGTGATTACTTCTTTCACCCAAGATCTTTTACTCTGGGCAGACAGCTCTAAAATCTTGAAGGGGATCCGCGGGGGGCGCACTCGAAGGCATGAGCATGTTAGAGTCCGCAAATAAGCTGGGGTCAAATGCTGGATCATATGCAAACAACTCAGCAGTAGCGGGATCCCGCGCGAAAGAAGAGGTTGGCATGGACATGAACTTCCTTGGATATAGTGATGCCAACTGGAACGGAGACCGAGACACTTCCCCTCAGGCTATGTTTTTATCGCAAGCCGAGGAGCCATTGGTTGGTCAAGTCGCAGACAGCCCATGGTTGCCTTATCATCAACCGAGAGGTAATTTAGAACTCAGCTTCTCGTTGGTTTTAGTCTCCGTAATCACAAACGCGTGAGGATTCCTTTGAGATATGACCGAATTGACGTGGCTGATCTTCCCAGGTCCTCCGAGTCCATTCATGTTGAGAGCGTAAATTGAGAAGCCGGAGTTCGTTCGGAGGCTGGCAGTGAGGGTGAGATTTGCAATGGAAAGGAGAAAGAAAAAGAGGAGCAAGAGATGTGGGGGCTTGTATTGGACAACTAAGGAATAAACAGAATTTTCGCGACCCGGTAGCCCTTGTTCATCACATCTCGGCGACACATCATCACATGCAAAGCTCAATACACGATGAAAAACCCGTACGGGAGAGACACGCGATGAAACCCGCTTGGTTTGAGCGCACTTCATTGATTTGGCTGAGGAGGCATCCCGAGCCGCGATTAGAATGGGAGTTTTCAACAGGAGGGAAACACGCACGGAAGCGACGGCGGGTTTGTCCGTCATCAGCGAGTCGTCGTCCCGAACGTTAGACGATTTGCGCTTTTTGGTCGCGTTTTCGGGCGACGGCGATGGTGAGCGAGAATGGATCTCGATCCCAGGAGGGGTGACGGGAGGGGCAATCGATGAGCCGAGAGTACCACCCAGCATTGCAATAGCTTGGCCAGCGCTCTTTGACAGGTTTTTCGTCAGCGTCTTTTGTTCCTCGTATAAGCGATTATACTCAGCCTTCGCTTCGGCGTAATGTTCCGCATCCCCGAACCTCATCGTGTTCTGGTGCTGCGCCATGACCATCTGCACCTGCACGAGTTGAGCCCGAGTCGCCTGCTCTGCCGATTGAATTAGGAAGGCAGAAGCATGATTGGATAGGCGAATGTGGAGCGAGTCGACAGTGGAGTGGAGCGTGGAGACCGACTTCGAGACCACGGAGATTGTGAGCTGGTTAGACTCGAACTGCGAGCGGGTCTCGCGCTTCAGCTCGTGTACCTCAGCGCGAAGGGATGCGAGGGCTTTATTGACAGAGCTGGCGCCATCCACGAAAGTCTGGGACAGCGACTTGGGTCGCCACACTCCGTTGTTGTTAAAAGCCAGTAGCAGTTGGGGGCGGTGGATCGAGGGGGAGTCGCCTTGGAACTGGGACACGAGCTTCTCGCCGGCCGCGAGGACGCGAGTTGTCGAGGCCCAGTCAGCCATGTAGAACACCATGCAGTCCCGCTCAAAGCTGTCAACGCGGGCATCAACGAAGAAGGAGTCGTTGGTTATGCTGTCGCGGAAATTCCGAGTGAGCCAGAATGGGCGTAGGATGACCGAAGACAGATCCGCGTTGGCAGAAAGAAGCCTGTCGATAGTCTTCTGAGCGAGGGAGACGGCGCTGGTGGTCGTGACGGCGACGCCGGCGGTGTAGACACTCCGCAGTAGAAGGGAGACACCTAGAGGCGCATTAACGGCGCCGAAGTTGTCCCCGTCGTCGTCGTTGTCGTTGGGGGTGGTTCTGGTGGCTTTACGGGGGGAAAAAGTAGGCTTCTTCCGCGGTGAGACGTCCATCAGATCGGCGTGTCAAAGATTGACGTGAGGAAGAAGAACGCGTCAGTGAAAAATTTTCTGGGATGGGTTTGATGAATGAGGAGGTCTCAAGGAGGGTGTGGTCCAAAATTTAGAGCCGGGGAAGGCCAGAGTGACAAAATAGGGGCGCGGGGCGTGGGGCGTAGTGGTTGTTGTTGTTGTTGTTCAGCCAGTGGTCAGGCGAACCTGAACTCTTCAGATATCAATCTTTCAGCCTTATATGAGCCTAAAAAGGATCCTGTGTATATTTCTTGATCGTTGATCCCCCGTTGGTCCGGAAGATTAGGGAAGATTGGGATTTACGCCACGTGACAAAAAAACTCCCTTCCGAGGACTCCGTTCCTAGGAGTCGTGGGACCGCGGCAGATGCACTCATTAGACCCTTCTGCGGAAAGGCGCTACTTGAGGTCTATGGCGCCACCACCTACATACATGTCACCAGCGATGGAGGAGCACAGCTATGGTATTTCACAATTGACGACCTTAACACAGTTTTGTACCTTGTTCGAAGCACCTGGCCATCCTGGCCATCATATTATTATCCTTTATCCGGAATTTGCAATCTGATACATGCATAGGCTTCATCGATGAAAACACCTAATAATCCCACATAACCACCCTAGTTAGAGCTGCCATTTAGAGGTGCCATCACCAGCGATATGGCAGCTCTAATTAGGATGCGGCAAGGTCTTGCAATGCTACCAGCAATAAACCTTGCAATACCTCGCAATAAACCTTTCAATAAACTGAAATAGCTATGGCTGCGGGACTTACGAGTTTTAGTAGGGCATGTGTGGCAGTGTGCGCGGGGCGGCCCGCCCTCCCGCCCTCCCGTCCATTGTCCCGCCGCCCGCCGCCGTGGGTGGCCAAATAAAGTGATATAAATTTATGAGTAAATAGTCAATAAATAGAAAAAAACGGCGGTTCGGGTGCACCCGGACTGCCGCCGAGTGCGCATGTGTGCCGCCCCGCGCGCACCCTTTTCCCGCTGCCTGCCGCCCGCCGACGCAACACTAATCAGAAAATCACCCAAAAAACAATTAAAAATAGAGAGAGAAGCAATCACACATGTCACCATCGCCGCCGCCATTAAAGATGCTCCGGCGCTTCGGGATTAGCCGACCCGCCATCAGGGTCCCGCTCTCCCGCCCTCCCCAGCCGCCTAAAAACATGAAAATAATGGGGTAGATAGATATTGCATATGTCAACTTATTGCGGTCAAAGCGCTCGGCGCGCGCCCACGTATTTGATGCGCCTGGCCTATCGCGCCTCCCGCCAACCTTTCCACCGCTACCCCACCCCTCCGCCGCCATATCTTGTACGAGTAATGTGCATTGCGCCGGCGTCGGGGTTCGGGCAGACGGGGGATTGAGGCGCGCGGCGCATGCCGCCGCTTCGCTCCGGCAACTCGGATGATAATGAAATATATATTATTAAAGTCGTGAGTACATGCAATGCTGCAAGTAAGAATGATGACACAGGCCAGAGTGTACGATAGAAAGAATAGAAGTAGATAAATAGATTGGGATACAGAGGATTGTGATCGTGGTTTTCATCTGATAAAAACACCCAAATCTCTAGTGCGTAGTTGTGCACAATGCAAATCCGCCTGTTGTGCCAAATATTCCCCAATTTTGAGGCAACCTCAAGTCGGCATAAAAATACATGAGGTGCATTGGCATCCTAGCAAGGAATATACATGGAGAAACCAAGTCAAAACATGCATTCCGGGTTGAGAAAAAAATATCGTGCAAGGACCACGGAAAATGCAAGGACGTCAAACTCAATATTTGAAGCCTGCCCGCTGTCCTAAATAGTAACTCGTGGATCAGGATGAATCGTGAGAAAAGATGAGTTTTTGTGCTCAATCGCATTCTTTTGGCCGGTTTCGTGGCCCAGAAAATCAGAAATAAATCACAAAAAAATCTTTGACCCTGAAAAACACGTGCAGAGATGTCATGCTGCGCACTTCTGCGCAGGAGGCATTATAGATGGACGCCAGCAGAATCGAACTGGCGCCGGGAAATCGAACCGTGCCCATCCCGCGTACCCTAGCTCGCTGTCAGCCTGTAGACTTCTCGTCACTGACCTCATTGAAATGAAATCGAGCGCTCACTGTCAGGCCACTGACCTGCTTTTACATACTCTCAGCCTCTCGCTGATCGAAACAGAGCGCCGGCATTCAACGCTCGCTGTCATGGTCTATATGACCACCCACCTCGCTTTCGACCACGGGAGTGGAGCAAAATTTCTATGACTTGTAACGTTAGTACAAGGATAAAAAATAAAAAAAAACGCAGGAGAAGGCAGCCAACCTTGAGACTGTTGCAGCCAAATTTACTTACCACCATCGTGGTGGAGAAGTGGGCTCGGGCTTTCACTTGCGACCACAAGGGTGGAAAGAAGGAGACCAAGACTCGCTTTCGACCATGGGGGTGGAGGGTATGGGCCCAACATTCCTGCGACTAGTAACGTCAATAAAGAGACAAATAAAACGCAGAGAAGGCAATGAACCTTGACAGAACTGTGGCCCATTTCACTTGCCGCCCACCATCACTCGAACTTCCAACCCCGAGGGGTGGAAATACAGCCTGGCAAATGTAATTACAGCTCTTTGCGGAACTTAGGGCGCGGCTGATTTTTTTCCTTTTGAGCTGTTTTTGATCATTTCAGCCAGAACAGCTGTTCTGACCTCAATTCTCAGCGTACGTTTCTGAAAACTATATGAGCAGAATCACACGACAATTCCGCAGGGCATGACGTCCTCAGAATCTTTCTATACCGCCGGTAGTAATTATAATATATTATTTTGCATGTTTTGCGGAGATCATCTCTTGTGTCGTGATTTGAAGGTTGTGTGGGAGCCTGATGGCATCATCAATTTGGCCGTTGTTTGTGCAGCCTTACTTCCACCACGACTCGAGTACTAGCTGGTCTGGACGCGTTTTGGCGCGTAAAAACTGCCTATACCGACTTGACTGTGTTCAGAATCTGCCTGCGGCCCTTAAGCTTGGCTGCATGCACTGTCCGATGGCCAGATGTGCTTCGGGCATTGAGCGGTCTTACTCATTCCATCAGGAAAAAGTGAATCCTCTGTAGCCAAGGGGGGTTTCTGTAGTCATATGTAGCTTCTGTAGCCAGCCAAGGGTATATGTAGCCGATTGTAGCCATCTGTAGCCAGTTGGCAGCCGATGTTGCTTCATGTAGCCAGTGCTGATACAACATAGCATCTGTATGCTATGGAGCCTACATAGAGAGATGTAGTTCACCTTGTAAATCCGTAGCAAGCTGGCCACGGAAAGCAGAACTAGAGGTTGAATACAAATTGGGAGTGAACTAGGCCTCAATTCACCATGTTTTCCATTTTGATGAAAAATCTTGCTCTCAGGATGGCCGCAATCATTCTCGATACAAACAAAATCAGATATTCAAGTTGAATGCATCAGCGCATAGCGATGCAAATTAATTCAAAGGGTTCCCATAGTGCACCAATGAACTTTGAATGAGCTTCTTGACAATAGGTGAGTAGGTTGTGGAACGGACACAGCCTACATGTGGGCACTGCAGTGCAGCATCACAATTGGTCTTGTAGTGTAGTGGTATCTTGTACTTCTGAAAATTTTATGTGTTTGCGCGAGGTCAAGCGGTTCGATTCCCCAATGTGCTCAATTTAAATCTCCCATTTAAGTGAAGTAAGATAAGAATAAGAATAAGAAAATTAAGACTCGGAAGGCGAAGAAGTCAAGATAACAAACTATGAAGCCCAACAAAGATTAATGGCTTCCTTTTTGCATTGCAAAACCCTTCTTGGGTAGCCTCCCGGTTGAATACAGAGTGCTACAGAGACTGTCCGGTTGGCTACAGGTGCTACATAAAGGGTACCTAGCAACGGGCTACAGATGATACATAGCCTCCATAGCACTATGTTGTAGCTCCCTTTTTTCCTGATGTCTCGTGCGCTCCCTGGTCATCTTTATAACCCTGTGCCCTTTTCTTTTCGGCCGCCACAAGCCAAAATGCCCAAAATTTCTGTCATCCAAAACTCGTACTGCGGCCCACCCATCCTGCTGCCCGTTCCCTTACGGACATGTGGTCATTCTTTATGACTTTCCAACGGCTCCCTTTCGTTGGCTATTGTCTATAAAATCCCATAGAAGTTGAAGACCCTCCTCACGCTGTATGTTCATGAGCTACCATCCGGAGCTGATGCAAATTCGAGAAATCTTCCTGAGAAAACTGTACTCAGTACTTCCGACATTCGAGGCAAATGTTCAACACCCTTCGTGAAGCTATGGCATGTCGGAAGTTACGCCACTCGTGGCAAAATTGGCCTATGACGTCCTCAAGATTTACGACCGGACTGTGACACCTACACGGCTATCCCGGCTGGCACCGGAATTCTCTGGGGCGTATATTCATTGGATTCCGAAGGATTCAGATGGCATCAGCTGAAATGACCGGGTTTGATGGGTGATTTCCACCTGGTTTTCTGTGTTTTTTGATCGGTCCAGAGGATTTGCAACGTTTTCCTAGCGGATTCCAATCAATGTACGGATTGTCGTCAACCATTGGAATTACTTGGGATTCCGGTGGATTCCGGGATAGAGGTGTATGCTGCGGGGACCGCTCCGACCAGCGCGATTCCGTAATCTGTTGAAATTGTGGTTGTTCACATGCATCTTGCAAAGGGACGACATGCGACAGATTCTGTGGACTGGTCGACACCAGTTACTGAATTGGTCGTCGGGGCATGCAGGGCTTTAACCGGTGGTCCTGCCTACTCAAGGGCCGGCCAGTTCACGGCTTGCCAGCGTTTTTATTAAACCCCTGGAATGGGTGTGCGTTTTTTTAAGCAAGATATACGTAGAGATAACCACCTTTACATTAATTCATATTTTGTCTTCCGTAAACTCGTAGATCAGGCATTTGGACCACGCAAACATAATATATCCTCCCCCCCCCCTATTGATTACCCGGGCCTGGCTTTAATTTCTTAAGAAACTCCGCCAGCTTTTCAAAATTGCCCGAGCAGTTTTAGCGAATCGATCAATGCTTTGTTTACGAGAGGATTTGAGCCAAGTTTGCTTTCTGACCATAACGATGCGCAATTGATCATTGGTCTCCTGAGGACCGATTGACCGCTCCGATTGCGGTGGCATGATCTGGGTGGTGGGGGTCTTCTCCAAACATCCTCCGGTTGGCTGAATAGACGACTTCGATGAGGTCCTTCACTGTATCATGGGCTATGCAGATAAGCACGCACCTTCTGCTCTCACTGTTTCAGTCATCCAGAGACGTCGTGTGTAAGCTGTACGTTGGAAATAGGGAGAGAAGGGGAAAATGGTGGCCGCTATAGCAAGTCTCGCACGGTCTCAAGAAGGGGATCAGATGGCGTAAAACGTTATTATTGCGTTCTCTTATTCTAGCACCTCGGCTGGCTTCCCGGTATCCGTAATCAACTTCGGATCCCACCGAGGTTGACGCCGATGGTATGCTTGTGGACGTCGACGTCCAGGAGATACAACCGCCCAAGGATATCAACCCAGGCGCCGACATCAATCACTTTTGTGGGAAGCCGTTTCTCAAAAAAGGAAAGGCTGGTGCAGATAAGCTTCATCGAAAGTGCAAGATTTGCCAGTACGTTTGACTCTCTTATCTTTTTCTATTGCTCACACTCACATACAATGCTTAGGAAGGAGACGGTTTCGGATACATCCACCGTTCGACGACATCTGCAGAAATACCACAAGGTTTGAAAATTTTACACCTCTGTGGCCGTCACTTACCATCGTCGTTTCACAGCCTCAATATAACTCTTGGGCAGACAAGAACGGCTTTGAGTCCAGGCTCCCCGACGATGTGAAATCGCGCGCAGACGCCGCCGCCGCCGCCGCAAGTGCGAAGGCAAAGCTTGACTCGACAACGGCTTTCGTACGGAGCGGGTTTTGGAGGAGGGGGATCCTGAGGAATTTGAGCGCCTTTCAGCTCTCAAGGGCTCTCGGTGGGAGATGGGGCTTGGTTTATTGAGTACATTAGATGAACTAGTAGGACCAGAAGTATCAGAATAAAATTCTTCCTTTCCGATCTCGTGTATAAAATTTTGAGAGGGACTTGGGAGGACATGTATCTTGATCGCGAACTCATTGCCATTGTCACGAACTTGTTTTCCACCACCAGTTTTACTAGATTCCATCCACTGCCCAGGCTCAAATTTTGCCAGGGCGAAGTACAGTATAATTCAGCACACTTTCACTTTTTTGGTCATATATAAAATCATAGTGCTTCCATTCATGTTCCAAATATTCTGATTATTACTTTAGGGACGCAAACAGGCTTTCATAGCTCTCCTTAATATTTTAGTGAATTTAGAGTGAGAGCATAAGGCCAGAGGATTTAAACCAAAATTAATTAGAGTCGCGACCCTAATCCTGTACCATACCGTACGACCCTCCAGTTCCTCCTATATGGTTACGGGTGGCAGCCGTACGTATGCCGTATGGAGCCGTATGAGTACGGCATATACTGTACTATTTCGACCAAGTATTCACGGCCTGTGACCAGTGACCATAAGTATTCATTTTCGAAGTCTTCAAATTGCCTTTTTGGGCGATTTTCGGCATTTTCCAGGGCCAAAGTGCCCCATTTTGGACGAAAACCTCGATCCAAAATGCCAGTGACCTGTGACACAATTGAAAAGTATTCAATTCAGTCGGCACTGTGACCAGTGACTGAATACTTGGTCGAAATAGTACAGTACAGCACATCTACGGTTACTATCCGTGCACTGAAGACTGTTCTGGATGGTGGGTGGATCGACAGGGGCTGAAAGTGGTTGAAGAACTAATCATGCTGAATGGAAATTCATACCATTAATGTCTGGACTGGGTATCGAAAGTGCGGCAGTGTGAGTTGGCATGATTATGATTGAAGGGAGGATGCATCACACATGGACAAACATGACCAAATGCAATCTGCGCAATTTGCGCAATTTGCACATGCTGACTAATTTTATCGCCCCTTTGGGCAGACTTGGTTCCTTTGGGGGTTTTTTCTTTTTTTTTTTTTTTTTTTGGAGCGTTTGGGACAATGAAATTCAGTCTGCAGAAGCATTCCAAAAGTCATCCACTGGGTCTACCAGATAAATCCAGTTAATGCCAGGGAAGTTGTCCAGGGAGGAAATGCCATTATGCACAAGTACCATAGTGTGGGACTCCAGCCATAATAATTTATCCTATCCCATTTCTTGGATCATTCAATGTCAGCTGTATACCCACTAAAACCCCCACTGTGTAAGTCCAATTGCCCAGCAGAGTGTCTTCGTTCATTAGTAGACCACTCCATGTTCTGAGGACGAGATCTTTATTCAGCGCAAGATTTCCAAATTTCATTTTATTGGTGAGGATTCGATCTCGTCCTAGTGCGGAATTCACAGACTTCAGCCATCTGTTGTGAATCTCAATGTCGTCGTCGGCAGCACTGGGATCGCCAGTCTCACTCGCGGCTGGGAACAGGTTGTTGATTGCAATGCGCTTCTGAACAAAGTCGTAAGAAGCTTCCGTGATGCTACGGCGAATACCGGCTATTTCTCGAATACTTCGAGATTTTTGTCGGCGCTTCGCGCGCTTCTTTCGAGGCCGTTTCTGGGAGCGCACAGTAGGAGACTCGTCCGAATCGGAACCTCCATTGGCCTGGGTATGTATGAGTACCAACTCATAACAGCGGGACGAAAGTACTGTGGAACACTGCGGGTACGCTTCCTCTTCCTCTGGACATTCACATCGTGCATCGTGAACTAAAGACAGGTGAAGTAAGTGTGCGGAACCTGTTAACAAACAAGAGGACAAGAAGAGGACGCACCTCAAGTGAACTCTGCGCGTTCTGGTGTATGTCTTCATCATCCCCGTTGTCGATTGAGGTGTATTCCATGAGTTCTCACGAGCTGAACCAGCCCGGATTAGACAAAGGTAAGGAGAAAGCTCGTTGCTTACCCGGAGGATCATCGTCTAGTCCATCATCATCCCCGTCCCCACCCCCTTGACCAACGTCATAGTCGTTGTCATGCGCGCCAACTAAGCCAAGGTAGTGATCTGTACCCGACCCCGGCGCGACTGCAAGGAACATCAGCTTCATACACAGCGATGAAAGAATTCAAAAGCTACCCGACATGCCGAGCATCTGATTCAGTTGGGCAAGCTGCTCGGGCCTCAATGTTTCCACCATTCTGGCGAATTGTGCCATGCTCGGGACCTCGGACGAAGGCAATGGCTGCGAGCTCGAATAACCGGAGCTTGAGAGCTGACTAAAGTCGGGATAGGTTGGCTGGTAGTCTTGAGGCATTAATAACGGCGGAGAGCGTGGGCGGGTCGATAACTGATCCCCGGCAAATGGCGACGAGGCCTGGGGAAGCATTTGCGGGAGGGGCGCACGGGCAATACTTGAGGGAGTCGCATGCGAATCCTGGAAATGAAATTCAGGTCGCACCACAGTGAATGGTGTTGGGGCGGTCTGTTTTGAGCGGTGGTCGGCGCCAAGGGGGTGGAAGGGACGGCGCTCTTCCGGCCAGTTGTGGTGCCATTCTGTAGACGTGTCTGATGTGCCTTGTCGGCCTTCTGCTGGTTTTTCTGCCGCTCGTCCACTGAATCGCACCAAGTCAGCCAAACGAAGGATCACGGAGAAGAAACAAGTACATACTGTGATTTTGGAGGCCTTGCGTTACCCTGGCTCGCGGTGGCCCCTCCCAACGTGCTGAGGACGGCTGCTGGGGTTATTAGGAAAAGAGATGCGAGCGGACATGGTGGTGTCAGGAGAAGGAGATCGAACTTTGAAAAATACACCTTGAAACGCGAAATTGCGCATGCACTGCGCATGCTTCCTTGATGCGTTGCTGATGCGTATTTGAAATTAAAATATACGGGTCCTTCACCACTGCACCATGGCTTCTGCGCATTTTGCCAGCGCACATTTGGGAATAGTAGTCTTGCGCGGCGCCACCAGCTGCAGGATCCTGCATGTAAACCACAGGTGGAGCACGTCTGGGAACTAGACTGACAAATCTCTACCTCTCGGAGTCGGTGTCGGCGTCGCTCTGCTGAGCCGGAACCACCGTCTGGCCTGCCCACTCCCGAGGATATCGCTGCGATGCTGGATGATATCCCTCTGGAGGCTCCGCCACAGCAGGGAGCAGATGGTCCAACCGCTGAGGAACCTGATCAAGATGCGTCGATGCCCACTCTACCACCGAAAGTGGGGAGTCGCCCGCAATACTACAGAACCCCTGATGCTAAACTCGGGGCCGGAGCAACATTTGGACAGGAAAGACAACATTTGAGCTGATTCGAGACGATGAGATTTTGAAAGGTGGAACTGTACTTGGGCCGTTTCGAGACGACGATGAGTGGCAGCTGGCCAAATGGCTTATCAAGCACGTTGGCCACACAGCGACGGAAGACTTCTTGAAACTATCCATTGTACGTTCGCGTTTTTACTGGCAAAATAAAAGCGACTTACCGTATTGTCAATAGATTAGTGATCGCGCAAAACCGTCCTTTGACGGTAAAAAGGACTTCTTCGAGAAAGTGGACGATCTTCCGGGGGTGTCAAATGGCACTGTAAAATTGTTGATACGAAGGGCGACTTGCCTGACCTGCGACATTTGTCCTTCAGGGTACTTCCATCTCGCTTTCGACACCAGCCTCTTCCTCGCCTGTTACTCCTGCGCCCACTCCCGCGACCTCGCCCGAAGTCAAAACCGATCCTGGTGTCACCGCGCTTCTCGGTACTATGACCGAGCTCATCAAGGTTCTCGCTTCTCAACAAAAATTCTCAGGCGGAGGTGCTCCTGCAACCACAACCACTAAATCGACTCGTCCCGATGGCTGTAGCTATTGTAGCGACCTCGAGCATTATATCGGCCAGTGCCCGCACATTGACACGGATATTCAGGTTGGCAAATGCAGGCGCAACACCGATGACCGTGTAGTTCTTCCATCTGGTGCTTTCATTCCGCGCAGTATCTCCGGCAAAATCTCCGCGCTCGCATCGAGGAATGGCACAAGCAGAACCCGGTCAACTCGCCGTTGCTCAGCTCCTTGTTGAAGTCACCGCTGAGCATGTTTCCTCCTTCACCGCTTCTGACTTCACTTCCGTCGCTGCACGTCCTTGCACTTGTCCACGGAGGATCGCATTCAGACGCTTCAGCATGAATTACTGCTATTGCGGAACTTAGGGTGCAGATCAATTTTTTTCAAAAAATGATGATTTCAGTATAACACTCATAACTCCTTCAATTCTTAGTCTTTTCTCTTGATTCCAACACCATTTTACTTGTATACAATGCCCCCACCTGCATGTACCCATGGATAAATACTGATTATATAATCCAAACCAAATATGGAAATGAGGATCATTTTGTGTATATCACTTCTTGTACATGCACTAGGTAATTAAAACATTGGATATCTGGGAATATATATCTTTTTTATGATATACAGGCGCCTGGGAGCCCATTTGTGTATATATGTTGTTGTTATGGTACACTGTTGACCTACATATACTGGTCATATCCAGCACCATATGGGGCTCTGATATCTAAATTTTGAATATGCCTGCAGCTGGATATATATATTAGTAGACATGTACGAAGATATCACGATGCCCAGACTCTTTATGTTTGTACGGGAGGTGATATATGCAAAATTTGGTGACTTACCATATATGGTACAAATTATATAATCATCCCACATCCAGGGGTGCATGCAGGCGGGGGCATTGTGTACAAGTACAATGGTGTTAAAATCAAGAGAAAAGACTAAGAATTGAGGGAGTTATGAGTGTTATACTGAAATCATCATTTTTTGAAAAAAATTGATCCGCGCCCTAAGTTCCGCAAATAGCAGTAAATGCGTTGCAGACTCGCTCAGAGGCAAAACGTGCCTTGGCAGCCAGCGATCATCATGAGCAGCCTGAACACATTGGCGCAAAGTAAATACACTTGTCCGCAACAGCGCAGAGTGAATTTATGGATGCCGCAACTTTTTTTCGGGCTCAAAATACTGGTGTTTCACATGTCTAAACTAAGTGTCCATGAAAACACAACATGACAAATGAGAATGCTGGAAGTCCCACACTTCAACACTGAGCTATTCTGCCGATAGTGTAAAGGGAACAATATCCTCCCCCGGTGCCCGAGCACTATTGGCTCTTGGGAACTCACAAAGGGGGGCACCATTTTTCCTTAAGCACTCCAGAATGCAGAAGTCTCAAACGAAGTCTCTGTCTTACAACTGTGAGTTAATGCTATCAAAATATTAGAAGCAGAAATCTGCTGGTCCCAATGTTACAAGTGATATATTGAACCACTTCAGTGTTCTGCTTTGAACATGTGCATGGATGCTACAGGCCATTCCTTGCAAATCTGATTGTACCATCCCCTAGAAAATATGTATCTATCTACCATATAAAAACACTAAGGACTCGAGATCACCCAATCCATTGTTGTAAGTGATATATACAAAATACTGATACTTGAGCTATAAATTCGTGCAAAAGACCTAATAAAAGTTCTCAAGATGCCATCCCCTGCGGACTTTGAAGACGAATTGAACGTGACCTGATGCCAGGTGAACAGACAAGATTTGACGCCACAACAAGTGATATACGTGAAAGGATCAAAAATGCTGGGAAATTTTTGGGCCGCGCCTTATGTACCGCAAAGAGCTGTAAGCAAAAATGAATTCAGGTCCTCTGAGACACACTATTGATTATCCACTCAATGCAAGGTAAATGCAGCTTGGCACACCCTCACAATCCCGCTCAAGGCACTGCTTTCCATGAGCTAGTTGTGGCTCCGACATTTACTCCCGACCTGGCTCGCCCCTATAATATTCCTGGGACCGATATTGTCCTTAATCCTCATGCTCCCGGTGGCGGCCCTATGCCACAAGGTAAATTTCCTGATAGCTAGAAATTCGTCTCTTACACAAGTTTACAGACACTCATTCTTCTTCAACACCGTCCTCAGAAGTGGAGGACGACACCCCATTTGAAAATCAGGTTCCTGAGAGTACGTCCGCTATCTTTGTCCCGTATGGTATATATTCCTCATGCAGCTTTCAGCCGCCGTAGGACCTCGTCTGCAATATGTTCACGTCACTGTGGAGTGGATGGAACACAACAAGAATCCTCGCAGCAATGCACGCCCCAAGAAACAGCACGAATTGAAGTTCGTCTCACGAGCAGTCGAAGTGCTGTCCATGTCACGAGTCGAATTCATCCCTATCGCCCTCAGCGCCCACGACTATGAGAACAAATATGTTGCAGGGATTGCAAATGGTCCTCTGATGAGGGTCTCCTGGTCCGGCTCTCCGTACATCCCTTCTTCTCCTCCCCTCATCTTTTCTAATATGTACAGTGGCGGGAAAACCGGTGCAGCGGTGATTTCCAACGACACCAACTGGAAGATCATCATCGACAAATTCCGAGACACTTTGAAGACCGCGCCCAAGCTCGATACTGTCTGTGTTGCCTTCGACCTTGACGGTATGGAGGGTTTCTTGTCAAGGTCCAAGCGGGTACGGGACTTGCTCTATCCATCTGAAACTTGTCCATTCCCCTGGCCCCGACCCCTACGAAACCGAACTCGCTTTTGGGACCCGTGTACGTCGTATAGACAGGGTACAACGACTGCTTGATTCCCTTGTCAGCATAGATGCACGCAATGAGCTTCATGCTCAAGTGAGGATCTTTCCAACTGTGAGGAGGTGAGTGGGCTTCTGAGGTATGGACTAGGACTTACTCGACATCCAGTGCCTTGAACTCCATCTTCTTCTTTTCATCGTTGGCGCACTTTCACCGCTCATGCCAAGCAAAGGCAAAGGTACCAATGTTTTTCGCCCCGCCGCAATCTCCTCGACGGCTGGCCCAACTAATACTCCACGCACATCTGCTCCTCCGGCGCGTACCCCGTATCCCATTTGCCCTTCACAACACCAAATGTTCACACGCTCCGGGTGCCATGCCTCAATTACGAGGACGGTGTGCCCTCCGCCATCCAAATAATTGTTTTTAGAGCTATACAACATCCCACACAACCTTCAAATCACGACACAAGAGATGATCTCCGCAAAACATGCAAAATAATATATTATAATTACTACCGGCGGTATGGAAAGATTCTGAGGACGTCATGCCCTGCGGAATTGTCGTGTGATTCTGCTCATATAGTGTTCAGAAACGTACGCTGAGAATTGAGGTCAGAACAGCTGTTCTGGCTGAAATGATCAAAAACAGCTCAAAAAGGAAAAAAAAATCGGCCGCGCCCTAAGTTCCGCAAAGAGCTGTAAGAATATCTGCTGTGGTGGCAGAAGGCCAAAGTACGAACAACTCTACGACTTGGATTACTCATCTCGTGGAAAAAAACGTAACACAAAGTAACACACTGCGGGGTTCGAACGGCGGCGCAGTGCAAAAGTGCAAAATATGATTCACGCATCATAACAACTCTACTAAACCATACAATGTGCAGAAGCCATAGTATGGTAGCACAAACCTTGCGGACACCTCACGTGATCTGCATTTTGCAGGGGTGCTACGTCACGCAAAGAGGTTTCGGCAATTGCCGATGTCACCGCCAACGCTTTGAGAATAAGCGTGCTTGCTCGTGTTTGGATTCAAAGCTGGCTTGCTGTTGTTCGCGATCAAAAATTGATCTCCAACTTTTACTCACATGCACGCATCGCCAAGTCGCGAGGGTTGATCTGGAATTTCTAGCAAAAGTTAATAACTGCTATTTAATTTCCAGCACAGCGCTAACCATAAGGGTAGCCGAGAACGCGGGCATTCGTTGCGGGGTTGAAAGATCATGAAGTGACCTCCCGGAGTGTACTTTGGGGTTTCTCGACCATGCACCGGCCAGTGTTCGCCCGAAGGGTAAAGCCTTCAAAACTTGAAGGCCTTCAGAAGGCCTTCATGAAGGCCTTCAGGATTTTCGGCAGAATTTCGCGCCGTTCCGAAGGGCTTCAGTAGGGAAGGGTGCGGGTTCGGGTAAACCCGGCGGGTTTGCGGGTCGGGTCGAGCGGGTACGGGTCACGGGTTGATGGTATTCCAGACCCGAAACCCACGGGTTGCCCTCGGGTATGAGACACATAGGCCAAACTCACTGTGAAACCATGAATAGAGTAAGTTTTGCTTGTGCAAAAATGCATATGAGGTCTAAATTTGCCCGCAAGATTCATTTTCTCACTTAAAAACACTGTCCCTGGACGTGCCTGACATCGGAACCTTGTCGGTAGGCGATGCCGAGACCCGGATCACGGTCGGCAGGGCTTGCCGACGACCCGTGAGCAACCCGTAAACCCGCGGGTTCGGGTTCGGGTTTTACGGGTTTGGGTCCGGGTCAACTGATTGTTGAAGTGGGGTTTGGTAGTGTTTGGTTCAGACGGGTCCGCCTTAAAATCTTTTAGTTATAATATTCAAAAACCAAAATACTGAGATTAAGCCTGTGCGTGTTACGTGCCGAAGGCACGGGTTCCTACACTTGTCCTATATATTAAAACACAACGACACAGCCACAGGCAGTGCCACCGCGTGACGAACCACGTGACTAAAACGTGATATGTACATGTCACAGCCACAAGGCCGGAAAAGGAAGAAAAAGCATGTGACTAAAACGTGACTGGCACGTGGACACGTGACCGGCTTGCGGCGCGAAGCGCCGCCACGCTCCCGGAGGATGCCGAAGGCACTCTCCGCGTGACAATGTGACAAAGGCATTCTCCGAGTCACAAATGTGACCGGTCTTGACCTTTCGGGCGAGTGCGGCGAAGCGCGGTCATGCATCACGACCGTCACGGTAAGCGCAGGCAACATTGCCCGCGCTTATGCGAGTTCCCCGCTGCCCCTGTTTGCAACCATCAGCCGTGGCGCAAAGCGCCGGCAAATCCCGGGGCTCTACATATATAAGCCATGGTGCAATGCACCAAATGTATGAGTGTTGGAGAACCCACTCCCTCGCTTATGTGATGGCTGGCGCGAAGCGCCGACAGATCCCAATGCCGTTTGCCTCCAGTGAGCGTGGGAGAGACCCACTCCCCTGCTTACTAATCGCAGGCCACGGCAAGTTATCGGCCCTCGCTCGCAGCGCTGGCAGCTCCCAGTGTTCAACTGCTACCCGTGAGAAATAACACATTCATTAAGGATGTGACGGCATCAATTCCACATCACAACCGGTCAAGGACAAATATAACATCACAATCTCACATCACATATGTGACATCAACAGCAAGGTGGAAATGTGACGTCCCTAACACCTCACCCGAGATACTTAATATATTACTATTTTAAATCTATTTCGCTCAGACTAATTGCATTTATGAATGGAAATGTCTTCGGCCACTGTCATGTCACGACCTTAAAACAAAGAAAGTCAGATTCACCCTATGGTCATTAGAGCAAAGTTGTAGAGCTTCAAAAACACTACAACATTTGTATGGGTCACTTTTCAATACTTTGCTTAGGTGAGCCAGAAAACATGAAATATTGGCAAAAAGCCGGTGGTTTTGAGGGCCTTAAACAAAAAAAAGTCAGATTTGCCCCTGGGTCATTAGAGCAATGTCATAGAGCTTGAAAACCACTACAACATTTATATGGGACACTTTTCAATGGCTTGATTAGGTAATCAAAAAAAGCGAAATATTTGCCAAAAGCCACATCATTCGAGCCGTTGGTATAATCAGGGCACTGCTCCTGTGTAGCGAGCACGTGCCTCATCAGGTCTGTCCAGCGTGTCTGGGTTTGCAGCCACCTGCACTGGCCTGCGACAACCAGCACATCATTTACCGCCCCCATCCCGAAATCCAGGAAAGCGGCGAGGGCACCGCGCACTAATGGATCGGCCGGTGCAAATCCCGAAGGCCCCGTGCAGCCAAGCGCAACGAGTAACTCCTGGGAATCGATTGTGCTGTTCGGCACGGGGAGGCCCATGCCGATGGAGAGCGGATCGCCAGCGGTGACAGTACTGTTTACGAACAGAGCAGACCGCCAGAGCCATTCACTGCGGCATGCACGGCAGGTGGCGACTACGCCCGGAAACGCCATTGTATCCTCATTCTCCACAATGGTGTCAAGCCCGTGCCTCGGATCATCATCCTTGAGGCACAGGCCACACCATCTGCGGCTGCGGGCATCATGGTATCGCACAGCGACACGACACCCAAGCGCAGTGTGGACGACATACGCGTGGCGAGGCCCGGGTGCGGTGCTTTGATGCAACACGCCAGGCAGGACGACGAAAGCAGGTTGCAGAAGTGGCGGTATGACGAGGCGCGGACGGGTGGGTTCGAGTAGCATGGGGCCTGCTGGGCGGCTAACCACCCATAGTGGTCATACAAGTCGAACAGGGATGAATTCTTTCGAAGTGTGATTTGAGGTTGTACTTCCAAACGACGTCTGCGCAGCCGGAGACAGGACAGTAGTCGGGGACGTTGGTACACGGGCGTGCCTCAGAGGCCTTTGCTGCATTTTTGAGCCTGAGATTCCCAGCGTTGGGACCTTGCGAATGGTCGAGGTCAATCTGGTTTGTGCCGTCTCGGCCTTTACACTTCTTGAGTTGAATTGAACAAAATCCATCTGCGCTGAGACAAAATCCACAAGGGTCGCCGGCGCGATCTATAGGTGGGTCATTGTCGAATAGCGTATGGATTGCCATGTGCTCGACAATTTTCCACGGGGTGTTGATTTTCAAGGACAGCGTCAGGCAGAGAGTACACAGTCCCTCCTCTTGTTCAAGCGAGGAGCCGTCCTTGTTGCAAACAAAACATTCGAAGCCTTGGTAATCGGTTAATTTAAAGCGAATCAACCACTCGGAGTGAAGACGTACCCCCTGGTGTGCGGTATGGGAAGCTAGTTCCGAACACGACCTCAGGGAAATGGGTCGTCCCTTGAGTGTGGGCGTGCAGCTCCAGCGACGCAGTAATAGCCAGCAATTCCGCTGATTTGAAGTGGTAGGTTGATGTGCGCTTGGAAGAGCCGGTCGAGGGCAAGACCGCTGGATTCAGGAGCTGTAGTGAGCCCCCTTCAACCTCAAAGATTGTTGATGAGCCTGTCGATTTCAGGAATTTCTGAGACCCCCCGTTTGAGACAATTCGCCACAATACTGTGAAGGCCAGGGATATTTCCCTGGCTCACCGCGAGCACGAAGCAGGAATGACCTTCGAGATGTCTAGCATGGACGAGCAAAATGCGGCCGAGATTCAAAGCGTGGAGCTTCAGAGAATTTATCTGTTTGTTCTTCTTTCGCAGGAGAGTCTGCACTTCCCCCATTGTGAGATGGGAATATGTCGTGCTGGGTTCGGAATCCGTCAGCATTCCGCTCGATCATCCCTTTGATGGTCTGATTTCGGAGGAGTTTTTCGCAAGGGGTGCACACGCCAGATAGTTGTGCATGGCCGCGGCAGTTGTCAGAACAAAGAATAATGTTTTCCCCGAATGTGAGGCTCCAGGGAAGTTGGCGAGCAGCGTGGAGCCCGAGCGCGAGGGCTAAGTGCGGTTCTTTCCCTTCTGCGACCGGGAACACTTGACCGGAGCATCCGAATGCCTGAGGGATGAGTTTGGCGCCGGTTTCTTTGATAGGCCAAAATCGATAACGTGCAGCTGGTTGCGGCCCTTTCCAATGCCCATTACGAAATTCTCAGGCTTGATATCGCGGTGAAGGTAGTCGCGAGAGTGGATATATTCGATTCTTGATATCTGATTCGCGGTTTACGGGAAGAAAAAATAATCATGAAGCCAAAATGCTCACCAGTTGATCCGCGAGGAGCAAAACGGTCTTGATACTGAATTTGCGGTTGCAAATGTTGAAGTGATTCTCAAGGGAATGACCGAGGAGGTCAAGAACCATGACATTGTAGTCGCCCTCGATACCGAACCATCTGACAACCGGAACACCCAGTCCGCCCGCAAGAATTTTATAGACCTTGGTCTCGTGCTCGAGTAAGGGGTACTTGGCGTTGACAGGCTCCAGCTTAACGGCGACCTCTTCGCCGGAGACAACATTTATTGCGAGGTAGATGTCACCTATGAAGAGAAGGTAAGCGTCTCATGAGGAGAAGGGCGCAGTGGGACGCACCAAAGGAGCCGGACCCTATCTTTTTCTTGAGTCGGTATTTCCGGCCAACCCGAAGGTCTAGTCTGTGCGAGGAGTTGTCCGCCATTCGTGTGGAAGAGATGCGGCGCCGAGATGTAGGGACTGTTCCAGGGTGTGCCGCAACTTGTCGAACCAAGGGGTCTCAGATCATCCAGTACAGCGTGGCACACATCACGCGGGCCGATCCCCGATGGCACAGCCTCCGGGTATGGTTGCGGACCGAACTTCGTGACCAATCTGAGTCCCGATTTGGTAACTGATACTGTGACTTCAGTTTTTTTCGAAACATTTTGAAACATCGTATTTAGTACCGTAAGAGACCAATCTAAAGATCTATCGGAACAGAACTTCAAAAATTTCAATTTTTGTTTTTCACTCACCGATTTCGCGCTTTGATTGCGGATCAGCCGGTCCGGTGGCTGTGCCGCGCCATCAGCTGCGCCTGTGCACCCGCCATCGTCTTCCACCATGCCAAGGCTCCGTAAAAAGGCAATCCAAACCCAGCGGGACTCCGATGGCCTGTTTATGTCCAACCAAACACCTCCTCCAAACCCGAACCAATGTCCGCTGAGGACGACGGCAACTCAGAGGAAGACCCTCTGGCATGGGAATCTGAGGACGATGAGCCCGAGGAGGGATCCGATGCCGAGTGGGACAGGCTGCCACGTCCAATGACATTCGAGGAGAGACTCGAGAAGCGCGCCATCCGAAAGGAGAAAGCCGCGGCGAAGCGTCGGATTGATCGTGAGAAAGTAACTGTCACCCCGTGACAACCACGTGCAAGTTGATGTTCTGTCTCCCCTCATTCGCACATACACAACTACCTCAGTCACACAGAGTCAATAGCCATGCCTGAATCACAGGTCTCCAATGTATTGGCCCATCAAGCTATGAAGGCTCTCCGGAAGGATTTTAGAAAGAGTGGGGTTTGGCGCTTGAGGTACTTGGTGAATACCCCGGAGACAGCGGTTGGGAACTCAGGGTGCGAAGTCTCGAAGGTGTTGGGGTTGGGTGTCTTAAGGACCTGTGATTGTCCCTTTGGATGCCAAGGCCGGTGCCGGCCAAAAATTTGAGATTTTGGGTCGGAAACCTAGGTTCTGGTCGGCCAAAAATTGGCTCCCGGCGCCCAAAATCCTAGGTCCGGTTCGGCCAAAAAAAAATGGTGATTCAGGCCGGTCTGGTCAGAATTTTGAGGGCGAAGACACGTTTAATTGGGTTCTTTTGGTGCAAAAAGTACCCCAGTTACTCAGATTGGTTGCCACTGCTGCAAAAACAGGGCTGGGGAGTAAAAATCACCATTTTGGAACCTAAAATTACCCTTTTTGGCATTGGGCATCAGTGAGTACAATCCAACAACAATTGTTGTTGCAGTCAAGTGGTGTGCAAGCCAAATGTAGAATACACAACTCCTGGGGTAGTGAGAACAGCCATATAAAGACTAACCCGAGCCGGGTATGGTGCGGTTCACGTAGTCACCACCAAAACGTGACTAGTCCCAAATCGGCCGAAGGCCGCCATTTTTTTTGTGTGCCTCCGTGGCCACCGGGTGGCATAGTTTTTGACTGCATTGTCTATACTCTCTACTGCTACAAAAAATCTCGATAATTTTGAGTCTCCAACACAAGACAAACCGCCAGCAAATTAGACTGCAAAAGTAATGCCACAGAAGCCAAAATACTTGTTAAAGGCGGCCGCGAGGGCACGAGCTGCTTGACATCCTCAACGGCCTTCACAGGTGTCTTCGGACGAGGGAGAAGCACTACCCGATGAGCCGGCTGACCTGCTCGAGGATCTCTCGGATGCCACTGGCACGCCGTTGCCAGATTTGCAAGACGACTTTCCACTGGACGAGATGGAGGACTTCGAATGGGATTCTGGTGACTCGGACTGTGAATATGAAGGGGGAATACACGACTGCCTGCCATCTGAGAGCGATGAATATCCTTGGACAGACAGTGATGGCTCAAGCAGCGAGGATGAGCTGTCAGACTTTGACGCCGAAATGATGGTGGAGCTGAAGGCTGAGCTCGCATCACTTGCCAAGCCAACCCCGTACAGTGCAGTCACTGCCCCACGAGGAACTAAGGAATGGACCAAGATTGAAAAGAATCGGAGCCTTGGATATAATGGACAGGGACAGTTGACAAAGTTTCGCAAAGACAAAGAAGCTCGTGATTGCGCTGAACAAATGGGCCATGGATCCCAAGAAACTGGCCGACTTCTCGGCAGGAAAGCTGATACCCGAGGCTGCAAAGAAATACGCCGAAGACGTGATTCGGGATGAGATGCCGCGAGGACTCAAAAAATATATGGAGGCAGAGCTGCTGCCTCGTCTTCAGCTCAAGGTTGGCAAGGGTATCTCACTCAGCACCCCTCGGCGCTGGCTTCACAAGGAGGGGTTTCAATTCATCGGACACAAGAAAGATGTCTATTTTGACGGCCACGATCGACCCGATGTCGTCGCCTCACTCAAATTTCCGTGTCCCAAGGTGCCCAGATGGCACAGGTAAGAATGGCCTGAGCTGTGAATAATAAAACTGTACTGTGTCTGTTTCAGGTGCGTCGTTTTCACGCTTGCGGGTTTGAGGATCTCATATAACTACATGGTGCCCTCTGGGGTGTACGAATACCCATTCTGGTGGCTCCGCGAGCTGCTGGGGCCTCCCATTGTATTGTAATGGGTGTTCTGGCTAAAAACAACATCATGTTCAAACATAGGCGACGGAGGGCCGATAAAAATAATCTAAATGATTCATACCCTGTGGATTAACCGTGCAATCCTGCTCATATAGTTTGTGTACGTGTCCGACACTAACTGAGCCCACAACAGGCGTTCTACGTGAAACGATCAAAATGGGCCCAAAATGGAAAAAAAAAACGTCCGCGCCCTAAGTTCCGCAAAGAGCTGTAAATTCATATTTCGAGGGTGCGCTGCTAGCGTACTAGCAGCGCGAACATCCTGACTGGACGTTCCATCTCGCAAGCGAGAAGTTACAACATTGATGCCTCGCGTACTTGGCATCGATGAGGGGGCAGGTACTACATCTGGTCCGCGCGCAGACACTGATGAGGCCAACAACTCCAAACCAATGTTTGCTCAAAACACCGGAGCGAGCAGTGGGAGGCTGAGAGTAAACACATAAGTACATGCCATTGGCAAGACATAGGCGGCCACGCACCTGTGGACGACTGCGTAACCGCTGAGCCGATTGTTCGAAGATCAAGTGAGCCAGAGCTTAGATGCACGACGAGCTGGGGTGCAGAATTCCGAACAAGGTTGAGCCAGTCCAAACCCAGCACCAAGTCGTATGGCAGAGAGGCATTCACAGGGATATCGTGCAAGCATACAGAGATGACGCCCGCGTCACACGGGAGCGTCAGAGGGCCGGAGAGTTGGGATGCGTGTGTACAGAGCCCAGAATTGAGGACCCAATCCAGTGAAGCACAAGAGCACGCAGCACGGCTGTCAAAACCAGTAGATACAGGCGAATTGCAGAAGGTAGCAGCGGGCGACATGGGGGGAGAAAGCAAAGGTGTGTGCGCTGGCAAAATCAAGGAGACTCGGATGTTTCATGATGTGATCTCCGCCCGAAAAGTCCCACGTCAACGGATACTAGCCCGAATATAAAGCAGAAATGAGTAAGACACAAAGTTGAAGGTGAATCTCTTGAGTAAAAGAGAGTGCACACAGGCAGATGAATCAAAGAGAAGCCTTTTTTCAAAATAAAAATGCGGATTTGAATTCCTTTGTTTTCGCTGTTCCCTTGCTTACTTGTTTTGCGTTCGTTTTCCGCGATGACCAATTCTGCATGACAAACAGATCAAAAATGATGCACGAAATCGATGTTCCCCTGGGTAGCCAAACCTAAAGGTTCAGCAAGTTTTCCGCGATGACCAATTCTGCATGACAAACAGATCAAAAATGATGCACGAAATCGATGTTCCCCTGGGTAGCCAAACCTAAAGGTTCAGCAATTAAGAGCAGCTTGCTTTCTCTTTCACCATGTCTCCTTCGATCCTTCATTTTTCGTTTTGACCTCAGACTGGGCTTCCTTGTGGGCCCCTCAATCCTGCGTGTTAGGTGTTAACAGTTGAGCTGGGGATTAACTTATCCTGAGCTGCCGCTTTTTTTGTTGCCAAACCCTTCCGGACTTTGTGAGAACATATGTATATAAGAAATTTCACGTAGTTTGCCGTGAACTGTGTGAACTGCGTGACCTGTGTGAAGTTTTGGTGAAGTCGGTGAACTAACACATGAACTGGCGTAAAACGGCTCGCGTAATGTTTGGCTTGTGTTTGGCTGGCATCAGCCCCTCTCTGTCTCCACATCGGTACGCTCGCTTTTGCCTACATTGTGAGTGCCCACCCAGTTCAAAACCTTGTGTATACTGAGAATACTATCCCTAGAATTCCTCCTGATGCTAAGTATGCCATAAACTAGCCTACAGCGCGCGCCTCCATGCCGCCGTGGCCCCCCACCAAATTATCAATATATTTGGTGCCCCGGACCAGACGAAGATCATCCATGTGGAGAATGGATACCGTCTAGGCTAATTTTCAGGGTTTCACAGGTCTGGTACCACGCGGGCCTCGAGTACAAAGTGGTGTGTTATCAATCCACCATTACCACTGGCTGGCGCTGACGCGCCGCCATTCAGCACAACCCCGAAGCCTTCTCCCGTGTCCAGCATGCCCAGCATGTCCGCTGTGAAGTGCACCAGCAAGAAACACCTCACATTCGGTGACGTGCACGTTCTCGGACTCCTGGCCGCATCGGCCGCGCAGCGCGTACGGCGTGCGCACTCCTACTCAAAGCCCCCCGTGGACGGTGCCAATGCGGGGAAGCACGTGCCGTCCGCGTACGCCCGGCTCCACCTCACAGGTGTCCGCTGAGTAGCGTGCTTGGTAGTCGAGATTTTATCGTATTCTTTCTTCGCTACATCATCGTAATACATGTATTATCTTAGTACTAGGAATAAAACAGCCTCCCGCTACCTGGAAAATCCCTCCAGAGATAAGGAAATGCGGTCTCTCCAGCACGCTTGACAAAACAAAGTCTAGTTCACGGAGAGTTCACCGAGTTCACAAAGTTTCTGGGCAACCTGCGCACTTTCGGTTCAGGGATTTACTGGACTTTGTAGCATTTATACTGTCCTCAGGTGCTGGGTGGCCGACACAAGTGAACCTTCCTATCCTTGATCTCAATCTTCCCTCTAGCCTAGGTTGTTGTAATATCTGCGGAAATATGTATGGAAAGTCATAAAAAAACCCACTGGCGCAAATTCGGCCCAATGCGAGCTGGTCGACGCGTCAGCGTCGAGCGAGCGAGCTTCGGGCCGCCGCCATAAAATCTCATAATATTATTGGGTCAAAGTTGTTGATTCAAAAGCATTATGGCTCAGGAAGTGCGATTCCTGATGGCGGGTCGTGTCGCCTGTTGGCACCACCCACTGCATTTGAGCCCCGAAAGCAGTTCTCAAGAGTGCAGCCATGATTGATTGTACTACGCCGACCGTGCCGCAGCGCTGCTCACTGGCATTACAGCTTTATTTACCATCTTTAAACCAACCAAAGCGTTACCGGGCCTTGCCGCTCGTCGGCCTTACCCGCTTTATTTGTAAGCACATTGCCTTTTTAGGAGGGAGGCCAAGGGGCGTTTGACAGGATACAAATAGGGCCCGCATGTCTTGTCAGCTTCCCTGCACGATGAGCACCAGCCACTCATTCGACCTGCTGGATCCCCAGTGTCGCCCCTTGTGGGATGGAATCAAGGGCATTCCCGGGTCCATGCAACTCGCCGACATCCCCCACCTCCAAAACACGTGGGCATACACGTACATTGCGGACGGCGTCAAGTATCTCACTGCTGGTGCGGTCATCGACACGATCCGCAGGGTGTTTGTGTGGTTGTACCAACGTGTCAGGCTCAGTGTGTTCACTTTACTAATGGTCATAACATCCCAAAATCGAGGTCTGACAAAGTGTAGGGTATTCTACTAGCGCAGAGTTCGTGTTAGGGGACCCTGCTTATGAGTGGATCGTGCTTTTTCTGGTTCGCAGTCACCGCATTGCATTCGAATCGGAGCTGATGCCCCCGCAGACAGAAAATAACGTGTGGCAGCAGGTGCGAGATTTCCGAGTGACATCGAAAAGCTCGAAGCTCGTGTACGGTGTCACCGTGTCTGCAGATCCGGACATCACAGGCTCAGCGGATTACGTCCCCACGTACGAAACGCCGCAGCTCTTCCGCTGGAGGGGTTATTGGGTAGAGATCCAGCGCTACCATGCGCAGGTCCAGGGTGCGGGCGGACAGCCGCAGCAGGCTGCAGCCATATACGTGACGTGTGTTGTGTATCATTTCGTTCACACCGCCTTTCCTGACACCCCAGACAGCGTGTTTACGCGTACCCTGTCCGTGCTCTGAAATGATCAAAAACAGCTCAAAAAGGAAAAAAAAATCGGCCGCGCCCTAAGTTCCGCAAAGAGCTGTAACATCCCCATGCCAAGATTGGCCCAAATTGATACTTTCTCCTCATAAGCGGATGCTTGTGGAGGCTTTTAACATGTCCATTTCCAAAGATGCCCACTCTACATCCACATGTGCAAGCTGTTCCAGTCGCTTCTCACTCTTTATAAAATTGTGTGTGTCTGTCCAAAGCCTTTTAAACTCCGCTTTTGAGACTTTTGTTCCAGTTCTTTGCGCCACAGCAGTCAGCTGTTTACCCCAAACTCTAAGCGTCCAGTGTATACCTCGCGTCAAAGTCTTGAAAAAGCCAGGAATGACCGATGTGTGATGACATGGCTTCTGGGAGTACCGAGCTCGCCAAGGCTCACACCACCAAGAAACCAGGAACAGAATAGGCTGCAGAACCTTGAACTCGAGTTGCAAGGCCATGGGACCAGGTCAAAACACAGAGCTAGTGGAATGACTTGTGGAAGCCTTCCCAAGTCTGCACTGGATTAACCAGGGTATATGTCAGAATTTGTTGACTCGTGATTTACAAGGCACAGCAGAACAGAGCAGAACCCAACACGGGATCAGCTGACAGCCTTGGGCAGCGATTCACTCGGGCCATCGAGGGCAAGAGTGACTTTATACACTTCCTTCCATGGGGCGGAGCCGACCCTCGATCCTGCCTGCAGCGATCGACCACTCAGATATGTACAACAAAGCCCCAGTGCATCAAGGGCGGTCACTGTGAACTATGCATAAATTTGTATTGAATTAGACTACCTCGGACGCTATACCTATGCATGCCACTTGTATTGAAGATGTCGTGCTTTACACAATTTAAATAGTTCTTCTCCTGGTGCGGATCCATTTCCGGTTTTGGAATAACTTGATATTGTAGTTGATTTCCAGTTGGAATGTGACCGGACTCATTCTGCAGATTTTATTCTGCGCTAGGCAACGGCACAATGTTTCCTATATGACAATTGGTGGAGTTATCGTGAGGCTTCAAGACACTCGGACACCTCAATTTATGATCCTAGTGACACACAATTGCATTGAATTCTGGCTCGTTCTTCCACAAAGCTGGACATTGCAGATTTCAGCCAGATTTCAGGCTTTCCCGCGAATTTCGAGTTGAAGCAGCGATTTCCGCCTGGGTGACCTCAAATTTTCTCTCTGTAGGGTTGTCTGAAGACCGTGGGTTCTTTCCAGCTGCTTCCATATCTCCAGTTTCTACAGAGGTAGTTATTTAATTTGAGTTGTTTGATTGTAATCCGGTGCCCGATGACAGGTTATTGATGACAGGTATGACGTACGGCTGGAAAAGAAAGTCCATAAAATGGACTTTCCTATTGGAGCTGAGGTAACTGAGGACCCCTGCCAAGAGGACGGAAGACCGCTCCGACATAGCCGCTAATTCCGATCGATCGGAACAGGCTCTCTGGTCAGGGTTGCGAGGATGAAGACTCGCTGGACTTGCAATACCCACCTTCAGACAGTATTCGCTACTCTGTTAGGGCCCTGCCTGCTCCGAACCCTTGTAGAAATGTGCCCGGCCTATGGTTCGTCAAGGTCGGGGCCAGCGCTTCCAAAATCCTCGAGGCCAAGTTCGTTGTCGATCCCGAGTTCGCTGCTGCCTGGGATCTTCTACCGACGTGCGCGCTTGACTGATCTAGCCTTCTGATGTTGACTGATTATCGTGTGTACGTATGGATCGTCATCTACGTCGGCTGCACACGAAAAATCTACTAAAGCCAAACTCTGCGTCGTTCTTTTGTGTCTTCCTACGGCCGCCGCCAGCGCCCTGTACAGCTCGCTGATAACCACCGATCCTACACCTGAGGGGATGGCTACAGCTGTCGCTGGACTGGAGACGGCATGGCCGCAGGACGGGACACTCCTCATTGATATAAATAAGGAAGGAATCCAGGGGAAGACCTGGTTACCGTACGATATAGTTGGTGCTTCTGCTCGCATTATGTATTTCGTTCTCATGGCCGTTTCTCGGTTGCGCAGGATCCCACCTTACCTCTTGATGTGACACACTGCATCCAGGCGGGCTCTAACGTCATTCGTTTCATCCAGCTTACCAGCATGGAGGAACGCACTTTTATCTTGTACGCATCGCGCCGCGAGCCCGATACCGACATGTTCGACGACACTACACCGACACCAAGCGACAACCCCATGTTCAATTTCGATGCCTCAGTGACTGTTACACGTTTCTTGTAGCACAATCCTCCATACCTATCGCAAGGAGTTGCTTCAAGTATTGCAATGTCACCGTAAGCTCTTTATGGCTGGGAGTATACATAAAGTTGCTCCTTTTCCCTGAAGGATACTGCAAAGTATAAAATTACATGAGGTCAGTGGAGCTGTTTGCAGATCAACACCGAAAATAGCACTATGTAACAAGTAATGCGGTCGTTTCCACAGCTAAGTTTACAAAGAACATTTCTGTAAACCTGTCCAGTTTACCACACCGATCATGCCGCTTACATAGTACGCAGTCGTACCTTGTCCTTTGCCGTCTTCCTGTCTGTAGCCCGCGTCTGCCCACCGCTCATCGCTGAATCCATACCGTGGTCTTGTTGACTTCAGTGTGATCTGGCTTTAGTGTTGTCTGTTTGGCCGACGCCGTGCCCGTGACGGGCACGGTGCACAGCCCTAGATGGGGTATGTACGAGAAACGAAAACGAAAATGAATAGGTGCGCTCAGAGTAGAATTCTGCGGCCGGCCGCAGACGCAGAAGGTCATGTGCCATGACCGCTCGTCACAATATTTGTCCCGCTCCGTTTGGGGGCCTAATTAGCGTAGCACCTCGCGGGCCGACACCTGGTATTCCAGCCAAGCCGTTTGGATTACGTTGGCTGTACGGGGAGGCCAGAGTTATTGACTGCCCGTCGAAATCAGTCCTGACGTCTCTATTTGTGCAGAAATTGTCGAGTTCTTCGCGAAGAGTCACGAGGAGGGTAACAATCTGTTCATCGACAACATACACCTCCGTGGCAGCATGGCATGCGGATCCCGGTGAATGAAGTCTGGCCAAGCGCGATAAAAATGAGGCCCATGCGCTCCCCAGTCCGTCGGAAATTTCGAAGGGTATCGGTCTGGAACTCTCCATGGAATTCAGATTCAGCCAGACGTCAACCTGAAGAGAACTGTGGTGTTCATTTCCCGCAGAGGCGTACATATGAATGCTCTCCGACGTGGGAGAGTGAATCTCCTCTGTATCCTGTTAACTGAGACTCAGCGTTAAATACCATTGTGGCGCACCCATCTTGTCATCTTCCCCTGCCCAGCCTCTACACCATGTTTACAACTTGGAACATTACGCGGCGTCTGAGTTTTTGAGCGTATTTCGGGAAAAGCCAGACAACGGTTCTGGAAACAAACACAGCTTACATACATGCCTTTGTGTTTGACCAAAAAATAAAACCGTACCTGCGCTGCCGCATGGAATGGCGCCGAGCGGTTACTGTGTACGGAGTGCCGTTGGCTGTCTGATAATGGCCACTGTGTCATGGTGGGTAGAGATCAGGGACCTGCCCAGCATGCCACGCGTTATTGCGACTCACCGGATCTTCGGCACCGGCGGTGCTGACATCATACCCTCTGCCCAGACCCATTCATCAGGGTCAAGGAGGACATCCCGCCGCTGTGGAACTCGGGTTTCTAGCCATGCAGAAGAGTCATGCTGACTTCCAGGAAGCCCGATCCCATAATCGAGCAATTGGAGGTCAGGTGTCGAGATCAACTAAAATCAATAGTAAGTGAGATGGAAATACTTTGGGGAGCCATAAATACACATACCTGCACGTTGAGTGAGTAGTTCGACTTACGGTCAAAATATACATTTCCAAAATGACCAGGCCGTCGAAACAAAGGCATCAACGTTCCGTCAACCATCAACCAGCCATTCCGCCATCCTGGGCAAGAGACACTGCCAACCCACTCCTTTGCGGCCTCCTTTGCCTCTCCACTTGCCCACTGCACTGAGGCAGACCGAAAACACTCAGAGCATGTTGCCTTCATGACCCGAGTTGTGACGAGGCTAACCGTCCCATAACCCACTCCGAACTGCAACGCCACCTTTAAGGTGCTCGCAGCATTCCCGTGATGGCCAAAACGATAGAGGGCGATGGCAATCTGCTCCTCGACAGGCATCTGTGCATAGTTGGAGTCGTTGTGGAATACCTCGTCGTCTTTAATGGATTCAACGAGGTGTTGTGCGGGTCGGGCCCAAGCCCGAGACCCGACCCGGGCTTTGTGGGCCCGACCCGACCCGACCCACAGTCGGGCTCAGTCGGGCTCAGGGTCGTAGTGCTGGGTCTGGAACGTATTAGGCCGATTTGGACCCAAAATGGGGTCTGGCAATCTGGATCTGAAGTCCAAATGTTCGCCCGGCCACGAGATATGGATGCTTTTTGTTGATTGCCTTTTTAGGGTGATGGATTACCATATATGGTAATAAAATGACGTCATGCTTACGTGGTTGGTTGCCTTGGCCTCGAAGTCTTTTTTTGAAAGTTGCGCGGATCGGGCCAATTCGTCGAAAAAAAAAAATCAGAAAAAATATTAATATTTTTTCGGTAAGATCATCTAAATGTGCACACTCATTGTGGAGCCGGCAACAGGTCTCTGCTACTGAGGCTTGGAAAGCACTCAAGGGTCACTTCGAGAAGTCGAACATGACCAACCGTGTTGTTGCTCGTGCGGAGCTCAACGCCGTTCGGCATGATCCTTCTAAGGACATCACCGTCTATATCCGCACTATGGCTGCTGCCGTATCGAGGCTCACTGCGATGGGTGTCGTTGTCGATGCAACTACCCATAAGGATCTCCTCCTTATCAACCTCGACTCATCCTTCAGTGCAGTTCGCACCGTCCTCCTCGCACGTGCAACTGAGCCTGCGCTGGAAGAAATCACCAGCCTACTCTCCGCCTCTGCTGCTGATCCTGGGATCAAGCAGGAGGATGACGGGATTTCGTCCATCGCCCTTGTCGCCCGTGGTTCTGCCCCCCGCCATGTTGCTGCAGCTACCTCCTCTTCCCCCTTGACTGGCCCCATCTCTGAAGGCTTCCCTCTCGACTCACAGGGACATCGCTGGTGCGATCCTACCAATTTGGACTGTCATCGGTGCGGTCGTGCAGGCCATATTGCTTACAAATGCATGCATTCGATGCCTGCATTTGTCAAGGATTGGATCAATTCCAATCTGCGCACTCCTCAGTCGCACGCTGCGGCTTTCGCTTCTGCCATCGACGCTGGTCTCGACGTGGATTCATTCTTGGGGTTGTGGGAGAAACACATGGGAGGTGGCTACGGCGATGTTTCTGGCCCTGGTCTTCCACCGATTCGCACCTAGTTGGGAGAGGATTGTAGAATTGGGTGGGAGTTGTCGCATTGGGTGGGAGTTGTGATGTTTTCTTTTTCTTCTGTGTTTGGTGTTCCGTCTGTCCCAGGTGGGAGTGTTGAAGTGGGGTTTGGTAGTGTTTGGTTCAGACGGGTCCGCCTTCCTTATTTGTACTCTGTCACATATTTAGTCATGGTGTGACAATGTGACAGGGCTTTTCGCCTTCCATCTGGTGCTATATCTGCCTTTTCGGCTTCCATCTGGTGATCTCATTACAACACCTGCCTTCCCGGGCTTGAAGGTCTAACCATCATCATCCGCGCGAACGAACATTGTGAAACGAATTTCATTGCTGCTCCCAAAGCCGATACTGCACTCATGTCCCTGGCGCATCTTCGCGATGCACATTTCATCTTAGCTGCCAAGTTGTCTTATGGACTGTACTTTGCGGGGTGCGTACAGATGCAGTTGCAATTAGCCAGTAAAGCTGGCCTCCTGTCCTTTTCGGAGCGCAGTTGGCACATGAAACACTATCATTTGGGGTGCTTCGATGATTAGGGGCATCGTGAGCATTGCAGTTCATTTTTCATCGACTCCGCTCATTTAATTTACTTCAGGCAGCATTTCATACCCGCGGAAACTGCAAATAGCAGCCACGGTAGGACTGGAGAAACAGATAGCAAGGATGAGAACGGTAAAGACGGTGATGCTGTATTGGTTTTATGTTGATTCAGATCTTTCAAATATTACTTCGTTCGCTGGTTTCAATACGGCTGTTAAAGGGCACGAATATATCCCTCTACGGGGCTCCAAGTACAGTAGTGGCCAAAAATAATGCCGGCCCTCGTTTCAGCTCATTTTTTAGTCAAATTACTTCAAAAAAAATTGTGTAATGAATATTCAGAGCTTACAGCCGTCCGGTCTTATCCTTTCAGGATTCGACAGAGCTCCAAGAAAGCAGATTGTGTCTGCATGCGTATCAATTATGTCTGACCGAGTTTTTGCACAGCCCATGTTTGCCAGTTTATCAGCCCCTTCGTTCCCGGGATTACCCGAGTGGCTTTGGACCCCGTGAGGAGAATAGAGTTTTAGAGCGGATTCTTCAGTTTTGTTCGAATACATGCAATATCACAGTATTTCCGTCCCCTTGACCCTTCTACCAAACAAAAATGTCGGAAAATATCGGACAGCGGTGGGCAGGAGGCGAGGTCACAAATGTGAACGCCCCCCAGAGCACGTGCTGGTTCTTTTTCCCGCCTATCTTACGTCAGACTGTCAATTCACCTTGCTTCCGACGGTTGTGGCGTCTATGTCGAGCGTTCAGACCTCCACCCCTTCACACCTCCTCAACTCGCTCGGACTCAGTCAAAAGTGTCTCAACAGTGACGGATCTCGTCAGTTTTTGGCTGTGGGACTCCCGTGTCAGAGTCTCAATGTCCGCGCCCCCGGGTCTACCCTTATCATCAAGGAACCCCAGCTGGACACTATGACGGTTGTACTCGAGCGCCAGCGTATGCAGAAGCAATTCAAGAACTTCGGGTCCGGCGTTGAAAAGCCCCCGCAAGTGAGTGAGTAGCGAGTCGCGCTTCTTGACGCTCCAATGGTTAACCACTTGGCAGAATCCTCACGCAGAGTGGACTCGCCATTCGCCACCCATATTGAAAATTACGCACCTGCCCGCGCATATCACAATAATATGTTGCCGTTGTGTAATGAACAAACGAGTCTGGCTGGAGAAATATCTATCAAGCCGTCACATCGACGCCGCAGGCATTCTCCCTCCCATCGCACAAAATCCACACCGTCTGCAGATACCTCCTCTTCAACTCTCTTGGATGAATCCGATTCCCTTCCCTATGTGTTGCCCCCAGGACCGTACTCCAACCAACGCCCCCATTACCCTTACGCCGCTCTCATTGGACAGGGTCAGTACCCGTCAAAGAAGCTAATGACCTTGGCGGCAAGGTATTAGCTCGAGTCCATCAATGTTTATGGCTTTCATCGCTGACCGAATACCTGAGGTCCCTTACATGCCAGGAATGGCGGTATTTTGCACTGAAAATCTTGCAACAGAGCTGGGGATCTCGAACGGGGGCTCTGATATCTAAATTTTGAATATGCCTGCAGCTGGATATATATATTAGTAGACATGTGCGAAGATATCACAATGCCCAGACTCTTTATGTTTGTACAGGAGGTGATATATGCAAAATTTGGTGACTTACCATATATGGTACAAATTATATAATCATCCCACATCCAGGGGTGCATGCAGGTGAGGGCATTGTGTACAAGTACAATGGTGTTGAACTCAAGAGAAAAGACTAAGAATTGAGGGAGTTATGAGTGTTATACTGAAATCATCATTTTTTGAAAAAAATTGATCCGCGCCCTAAGTTCCGCAAATAGCAGTAACTAACTGCTGCTCAGATTCATAGCTAGATTTCATCCAAGTGTCGTCGATGCCAGAGCCCCATCCCCGCGTCTACATCGCGCGCGAGCAGCGGCATGTGGCCAGAACACCTAGTGTACGTCGCCACGCACAACACGCGCGAGATGGAGGGCCTCATGTGTGTGTGCCCGCAGTCGGGCTTGGCCGGTTCATACACTTCTTTTTCTCGTCTTCTAAAAATTCCGCTAACGATATTTTACATGTGCAGTCGAGCACCACAGGAGCGCTACCTGACCAACACGGCGAACACGAGGCTCCCTAAAACCCGACACCATGACACACCTGTCAAAAATCAGAAAGCCCGACACAGTGCAGCAAACCCGACACATAGGCCCTATTCTCGTCCACTTCCGACACATTGCCAAGAGAATGTAGCATTGGTCAGAGGTGCTGTAACCGTGGGAAGAATCCCGAAAATGGAAAGAATTGCGGACCTCTGGCTCATTGACACGCCTGCGAACCGGCTAAGCACGAGCAAAACCTAACAAGAGGTGCGCGGCGCAAATGGAACGCAGGAGGTGTGTAAGGCAAGTGTCTCAACCAAGTATAGCACCAAGACTGGCAACAGTGCGACTGACTGGATCAATAGGGGTGTAGGTATACGAGGCGTGGACCTGCGTGTCGGCGGTAGTGATAGACGAGAGCGAAATACGAGAATGTTGGGAACTGTAGGCCAGAATGTGGGGGGAAAATATCGTGTTTTCATTGTGGAGCAGAACCAGTATTTAAACAAGGTGAGGAGATGTAGTACAATAAAATCGAACAGGTACAATAATAATGTGCCCCAGAGAGGTCGCACAATTTTCCGGAGACAGCTGCTAAATATTCCCTCTTCTAGCTGAGTTGAATGGCTCGGAAAGAACAAAAGAGGGTGGCGACGGGGTCGGGAATGAAAGCAGTCTGAGTCTAAACCTGTGGGATCAGGGTCGCCGCAGGTCTGCGAGGCATGAATCGCGAGCAATGAGCGCACTAATCAGAGGCAGTGACGACATCAATTATTCTTTTGGCGGACATAGCGGGGTTGAACCGTGCACGCGATCGCTAGGCGTGTCATTGTTCGTCGACATCGATTGAGGCCGTCGCAGGCCCACGAGGCACGATTCGAGAGCGAAGTACGGACCGCTCGGAGACAGCGAGGTGCAATTGTGTGGGCGATGTCGTGGTTTGAACAATGTGGGCTGAACAATAGGGGCATTCAAAGTAACAGCGCCAGGACACAGATTTCGCTGTAATTTACATGTAAAATTGGGTGCACTAATTGTCAACCAAAGTTTAGTCCGACGTTCTCCGAATCGGGTCCATGCGTGGAAAAGCCAGGCACTGCCACTGATGGGCATCAAATATCCGCTGTCATCACTGTTAACGACGGATTTCTCACCATCGCCGCCCGAGTCCTCGCCGCCGGTCCGATAATCCAAATCGTAATTCTTGAGAACCTCCGGACCGTACTTGTCCGTCAAGGCCTTGATAGTCAGTCCGTCGTCGGCACGGCCAGAAAGGAAGCCGGGTGAGTTGGGAACGAACGCAACGATGCGCTGTGCTGCAAGTTTCGCTCGGGCATGCGGGGGATGATTGTTGAACCAGTCCGCGTCGTAGTACTGGATCGGCATTCCCTTGAGGATCTCCGGAAAGAGCGAAGGGTTGCGCTCGTTTACAGCCGGTGCAACCCGCCGAAGACGATTTTTAGCGAGATGTTTCTTTCCCTCCTCCAAAAGGTCCTCCACAATGAACTTATCGACGGTGCGAATGATCCGGTCAGCGTCCGCAGACCTCTCCTCGCGTGCAAGGACACGGGGACCGCTGGTTGTGCTCTCGTCGTCGGAGGTTGCCTTGACGACAAACATCAGTCGAACTCCTTTCGGAGCAGCTGCGGATTTCAGGTACTCCATTCGGGAAGTAGGTCACAGCCTCTTACCTGGGACCCAGGTCGCTGACAAAATGTAGTCTCGTCCCCATCCGTTCTGGAGTGATAAGACTCCCTCGGAACGATTTATCTAATAATAGAAATATCGGATCATTCCGATGCGGAGTTGAAAATGAAGTGCAGAGATCACTCCAGAACGTCTGGGGCAATTCGGATGTGATGGCCCTAGGGATGGGCACGGGTACGGGTCCGGGTAGAAATCGCTCAACCCGGACCCGGACCCTGCAAAACCCGTACCCCGGCGGGTACGGGTCCAAACCCGACCCGCAAATGCGCGGGTCCACCACGGGTCTTCGAATTGGGCATCTCGGGCATACCTGGGAGTGTGTTTTGGCCTCCACATGACCTGAAAAGCATCATTCTGCCGTCTCTGCAAGCGAATTGAGTGGTGAGTACAATTAATTTGTCCTTAACATGCAAGGTGAGCACTCACCGGCCTTGAAACCAGTCGCATAGCATCCGGTTTCTGTTCAGGAAGAGTTGAATTGAAGATCCAGCTTTTCCACGCGATCTCCCACCCTGGATACTGTCGAACTTAAGCCCAAAATGGTGCTAAAAAGGCGAATTATCGGTACCCGCAACGACCCGCCAACCCGTGGGTCGGGTAGCGGGTTCCTCCGGGTCCGCGAGCCCAACGACCCGCGACCCGTACCCGGGCGACCCGACCCGGAAACCCGGCGGGTTGACCCGAACCCGTGCTCAACCCTAGATGGCCCCCATCGAGTCACACTATAAGTGTCACAAATCCTCGAATCCATGTCCAGAGCATGATAGCCTGCTCCATATTACGTTGAGATGCTCCAAATCTCATTCAAGCTAACCTGGAGGTGTGCTCCAGGTTTTTTCTGCAGCGATTTTGGCCCACTGCTGCCAAATGAGCAGAATTGATGCCCCTGTGCTGACCTAGCCACAGCAGCTTGAAAAGAGCCAGAAAAATTCCGGTTTTCGGGAATATAGAGTACAAGATCCAGAAAAGGACATTAGAACATGTTTTGTGGCCAGTGGTATGGTATGGTGAAGAGTATAAAGTGAGTGTGACTCGATGCGGGTGTCACTGCACGAACTGCACCAGATGTTTGGGTGCGTTCTCTGCAATCATTTTTTCAATCTCCGACAGTCCGGCGCTCCGCCGGGCCGTAAGCACCCAAACGTCTGGAGCCGAGACTAGACAAAACGGTGGTGTAGTGCTGCCGGAAGTTGGAGCTGGCTGAAGTTGATCCGGAGCTCAACTCAAGTCGTTGCCTTATTGGGCGCCTTAAGCTGATGCCAGCTCAACTCAAGTCCTGCATTGGGACAACGTGTTTTCCTTCCTTCTGCCCACATCCCTTCATCCTAGAACCTCAATGAGATTTATTTTAGTGTTGAATGATATGCTTGGACCCTGAGCCAAGTTTTCGGGGAAATTTGGAGCTGATTTCAGTCCCGGAGATACCACCGTGCCAGATTTTGGCCTTAGAAGCCTCTTTTTACAATAAACCACCAGCAAAAACACATTGAAAAATAATTTTGGGTCTCATTTCTAACTCAAAGGACCACGCATTATGCCGTCCGATAATTTTTAACACTGCGACAGATTAGGGAATTCGAGCGATCAGCTTGAGGCAGCTCAAGCTGATTACGCCTTAAGGTCAGCTGAGTTTGAATTTCCATCAGCTTAAGGCCAGCTCAAATCAACTTCCGGCAGCACTAGTGTAGTGTTCCCCCATCAAACTTCATCAAAAATCTGCCTCGGATCATTCCGAGCGGTCCGGCGGACCGCCGCTACTCTACCCGCCAGTGAGCGACTGCCCAATAACATCGGGAACGAGACTAGGGTTTTTTAGGTCCAAAACTCGCCAAAACGTGGGGTTTTTGAGGCCAAAATCTTGGGTTTTGCCTGGACAAGGCTTAGCCCAGTCAGTTAAGCAATTAAGGTTCTCAGAAAATACATGTGTCAACAAAGCCGATACCCAAACCACGAAGCTGGCTTTCTTCGAGCTACAACGAGGGATCTTGATGGAATTGAAGTACCGGGGAGGTGGCGCCGTCCTCTGCCCAGGCATACACGAGTGAAATCGGATTTGGTCAGATTTTACAGTTTTCCCTTCATATCTGTGTATACTGCCTCCAGCTCCTCCTTGGCCATCGGCTTCGCAGGCCATCCAACGACGAGACCTCCCTCAGCCGAGGGCTTTGGAATAACGTGGAAATGGACGTGGTCAACCTCCTGGAAGAGGACAGAACCCGTCAGAGGACCCAAATATAGCACACTCCGGGCATACCTGATGCGCAAGGTGTCCGTTGTTCTGGAGGATGTTATAGTTCTCCGCTCCCTGCGCAAGCGCGATCTTCTTTGCGACCGGCATGGCGTCCGCGAGGTACTCGTCGGGAAGCTCATGCATCTTCTGCGCGTGGTCTAGATTGCGCTGGATTAGCCCGATGCGAGAGCAGCAAGAATCTCGGACATTTAGGGATCACCAAGGCATGGCCTTTGGAAAGCGGCCCAATGTCAAGGAAGGAGAAGCTGGGTGCGGGTCCGTGAGCGGATATGAATACTCAGAATGCAATTTACTCACGACAATTCCGTCTCGACCAGCTTGTAGCTGGGTATCTTGCCTGATAGCGGACATCGGACCTACAGATGTACATAGAATTACAAGACGCGCCTTCGATGATCTTACAGAATATACACTGTCTAATGAACCCTACGCTGGAGATCTTTGGCTGTTGCTTCTCACTGTTAACAAGAGCTCTGGGCAGTCATGCAACACTGATGTATTACACAATTCCAACTCATGAATAATTTATAAATCACTGTACACTGTAGGTCCTGCGGCAAGAACCATAGGTGCTGGGTTTGCTTGGTTACAGATGTCATGTTCCAGTCTGCAATCTCGAAACATCTCTCTCTGCCAGCGAGATAGACTCACCATACTTGATTGAGACTCATTGGATGTTGGGACACACCCTCCATGCTTTATAGGGCTGAACTTTTATTTTGGTCCCTCATATTGCCACTGTACATCAATTCACAATCTGGCTAAATTTAGTTGTGGTCGCTGGTCACAGAGGCCTCTGTCGACCCTGCCACAGGCCGCCAATGGAGCCAGCAGCTCCAACGGGTATGAAGCTGTGATGTTGTTACAACAGCATGTGCCCCGTGGTTAAAGATCCATTCCATCGTCTGCCCATGCAATGAATGGAGTGCGCCCGGAACAAGGATCTTTGAATTAATCAATTTAAACCCAGCAGACCAAAAGTGAATTCAGTTACCTTGGAAATTAGGATAAGAGAGCGCGAAGGAGAAATATTGATTCTCTTCGTGTGAGCTTGGGCATCCATTACCGGGTTCGGTGGTACATAGCAATATCTCCATAAATGATTTGCGCAGTTCAATCATGGCTAGAGAACTTGTGCATTCTATGAGGTATGGTCAGGAGCTCCGAGAGTCCCACGACCCCACATTTGAATTTTACCCGGTGAGATGTCCGAACTCGTAGAGGCATAATTCTGGTTTCGGTAGAAAGCGGTCTTTGAGTGCAAGTGGACATTCAGAATACTATTCATGTCTCTCTTGTCTTGACTGGTGCGGAGGTGGCTGGGATTTTCCTGTATTTGTCTCCTTCCAAGCACCGCGACCTGCACATCCTCGCCGCTTGCTTGTCTGAGACGAGGTGGACTAGTGGTCCACAGGAAGAGATACAGGCTAAGTACAAGTCCGGATATCAACCGAGTGCGGTTACATGTCAGAGTGAAGGTGGAGAGACAAAGGTCGAAAAATCAATGATTAAAAGGTGCACCAATGGAATTGGTGACCTGCAGGGCCACTTCGCAACCATGATGTTGACCTTCAATACAGTTCGGATGGGCTTTGCCTCCTGCACGATGAAACATGATAATTGCCAGCCATGTTTCTTGCTTGACTCTCGTTCCCGGATGTATAAGTGTATTCAAAATGGATTTCTTCCATTGAAGATACTGTAGCTGCGTAGCATCAGGGTTCGAAGTGAATCCTCTGTGGATTATGGTGAGAGTAAGTCTTTTGCAGAGCAATTCTGCTTGTTGTGCTTATGTGCTTAATTTCTCGGTACTCGGTGCAGTCCACAGAGTAGAGATCCTTGTGAGTAATATGAAGTCTGATATAAATCCAGGCAATTAATGGGTTAGTCTACCCTTACCTCCAAAACCCCTGACCTCTGGGGAGGTATACCTCTACCTTACCTCTAAAACCTTGGAGGTACAGCCCTTAGACCCTTACCTGGTATTTTCGAAGACATCATACATTCACTGTTCACTCACTCAGATTTGGCAGAGTGAAATGTACCCCCCCGACCCAGGCCTAAGCCCGGGTCGCGGGCCTGTCAAAATTCTGAGCCCGACCCTGAGCCCTACTGGGCCCGACTTCGGGTCGGGCCTGGGTCAGGCTCAAAAGCCCGGGCTTGGGTCGGGCTTGGGCTTGAGCCCGAGCCCGGCACAACACTAGAATGATGTGCACGGACATTTGATCAGATGATGTGTCTCGTTGAGGGTGTGGCCCGGCTCGAAGTGGGCATGGCGATGTCGAGGACGGATTGTCCGAGGCTCTTCCAGCATCCTCCGTCAAAGGTCGGCAGGGATGTCGAGAGGACAGCAGCATTTCGATGTTTACGGGACATCAGCCGGTGATCTCCACTGCTGATTCGAAGCGGGATCTCGCCGGAACAATCACAAGAAATGGTGGTGTACTGTACCATTTCGTTCAATTCTCATCGGCTGTGACCTGTGACCGCGGCATTCGAACTTGAGATTTCGTACATGGTCTGGGGTCGCCGTGACACCGATTTTTTTTCGTAAAGTCCCCCGAAACGAGTAGTAGATATGACTCACATTTGTATCGTCGCAGCCTAATACTCAGTTCACGAGCCATGCATGAGAGGAGGGGACTAGCAAAGCAAAGCGGTGAGCTGTCAATGCCGATTTACTTCCGCTCACGTCAAAAATGGCATTCCGTGTGAACGCCGCGGCGCTGATCACCACACGCGCCGCCTAGGCGGAAGGTAGGTAGGTAGGTAGGTAGGATTAAAAATTGATTTTTTGGGGCCATTTTCCGCCAATTTTGTGACATGTTTTGAAGATTCGAACCTCCTCAAAAATGCCTGTGACACCCCAAAAATTTTCGTATAAAAAGGGCCCTGTGACCTGTGACATATGAATTGAATGAAATGGTACATTATGTGAGATGGAGAGCGGAATGGGCCAACGAGAGCCCGACGCACAGTAGCGTATGCCTGGTCCGATGCGGGAGTTGTAATTCATAAGCTCGACGGGGGCAGAGGAACCAAAGTACAAAATGCCGCGGGTTAATGGCAGGAGATTTGCTTGATCAGTGCGACAGAAATTGAGCGCCGAAATCGCATGCGTGACAACCTGGGGAGGCTCGGAATACATACAGATATTCAGAGAATAGCGAGAGAAACGTACGCCTTTGGCAGGGCGCATTTTGCGCTCCAAAACGACATCATTCGGAAAACCGAACCGGCAGAAAATCTGGCTAGTGTCCTTCCTTTTCCGTGCACAATATCCTGGAGTGCACTTGGTGTGACGCTGGAGTCGATTCAACATCTCATAGGTCACACAGTTGTCATAATGTTCACGGAGTAAATTTCAAAGAAGACTCCTAAGGCATGGTTGGCAGTTGTCTGGTGCCAGGGGACTCACAAGGCATTGTAAACATGTCTTCGGATGATAGAACTTGATTGGGACACTTTTCACAGTTCGAGGAACCTTTAATAATGCTGACGATATCTCAGAATACCGGAAATTTGGTGGTCTGCAGTTGACCATGCCCACGCGTTTGAACGGGGAGCAGCTTAAACCATCTCAATACCCACCACTCTTTAAAATACTCGTCAAGGCGGCACTAATGATACTGCAAGGGGAGCAACAGCGGCTCAATACCGGTGGGAAGGAGGAGGCCCTCCAGCTTACGGAGGAGCTCATCCGCTATGCATACAATCAAGGACCATTCGATAGCCAGTACTGGGACAATTCGACGAAGCCCCTCAAGTTTTGGCAACGACTCTCAAATGACTCAAATGCGAAGCAGATTGGGGTAAAGAGTCAATTCTCCTTCATCTGCAGGCCTAACTAACATTTTCCCAGAGAATCACCGTCAAACTCTTCTCGATTTTGCCTTCTGAAATCTGTGATGAGCGTACTGCATCACGTCTCGGCTGGTTCAACGCCGCACGTCGCAGCTCAATTCTTCCGGAAAATCTCATTGGCTGTGCTCGCCTCTACGACTTTTACACCAACGGGATTTCCGAAGGAACCTACTCACATGAGGCACACGTTTTACTTGACGAGGTCCTTGCTCCATCCGGAACAACACTCAACAAATCAGTACCATCGCTCATGGATCTCCTTCACGAGGAGAACATCTCTCCATCTGAGTTTGATCGGGATGCCCTCGAGGACCTTCTTTTCAACCACCCTGACCCGTACGACCTCGCGGAAACTGACCGCTACGATTTCCCGAAGGTGACTCGCTCTGGCTCTGTGTTTGCGATTGCCGAGTATATCAAGCTCGACAGCGAGATATTGGCAGAGCTGTTGAGACCGTCGGAGCGGGATGCAGATGTGTCGATGGAGCCTGCTACTGGTCCTCAGGCGGGTCGTCCTGATGACTGGGACCTGGAGGAGTTCCTCAATTAGTTTCTAACATATCTAACATGTTATTTTCGATTCTAACGCGTAAATTACATGTTAAATAACACCGGAAATTTCCGCGCTACGCGCGGTAACGTCATGTTAAATAACCTGTAATTTACAGGCCCATGTTAGATAACAACCGACCGTTTTCATTCTAACGATTCTCACGTTATGTTATTTTAGACTTACACAGCGCTAAATATTTTCTTTGCGCCAGATTTTTGGCTGAGCGTGACAAAGGGAAGCCGGCGATCATAGTGAGAGTCACAAAGGAGAAATGGAACATGACATCCCAACCAACTTCAATGAACAGATAAATCCTGGTTGCAAAAACCTATATCCTCCTTCATCATGCCTCCCGTCGTTGGCCTTGCCCATTTGCCCGTCGCCCACACGGCATCAATTTGCTGAGTCACAGTCACTGCCACGTCATCGAGCCGCTCGGCGTCGGCCACAACTGAGTTTAAACTGTTCTCGCTCTGGTGGCTCAACCAAGTAATCTCGAATCCAGATGTTAGGGCGGTGCGGGGATAAGCGGACTTTCAAATTTGAGGCAGAAAATGATGAGAAAACAGAACCGGGATCACCGCCCTAACATCGTGTATTATGCGCGGACCGGCTTCGCCGGTCCGCGCCATCGGCTATCGTCGGATTTCTCGGGTGTTTCCGGTGACGTCCACCGGACGTCCTCTCCCCGTTCACCCACGTCCACCCACGTCCACCCTGTCCGCCGGATCGGCAAACACCTCGCCGCCATCCACTGGACGTCTCCCTGACAAATGATTTTCCAACCAAACTAAGCACCAATTGAGTACTGAACACAAATTCACCAATATCCGGTGGCCTCTCTCCCTTCTCCTTTGAAAATTTACCTCAATTATACAATGAAGTCAGCTCATAGGTCCATCGTAAACAACTAACATATCCACTGCAATTTGTTGAATACATAGCAAAATACATTGGATATCCGCCGAAGTACAATGGAAAGACAGTGTAAATTTAGTCATATCCATTGAACGTTGCCCAGATGGACACTGTACGCTGCCGAATATCCACTGGAGTTTGCTGGATATCCACCGAGGTTCGTCGGATATCTTCCAAAATGTGGTGGATGTCCACTGAAGTACGATGGAAAGACGGTGTAAATTCAGTCATATCCATTGAACATTGCCCAGATGGACACTGTATGCTGCCGAATATCCACTGGAGTTTGCTGGATATCCACCGAGGTTCATCGGATATCTTCCAAAATGTGGTGGATGTCCACTGAAGTACAATGGGAAGTTGGCACTAGTTCGGTGATATCCATCGAACTTTCCCCAAACCTACACCGTATTCCGCCGGACATCCAGCATAAATCCACCGTATTTCACTGGAATACATTGAACTTTGATTTGAACTTGGGTGGATGAAAAAAAGAAAAAAATTGCTTTCAAATGAAAATTTAATCGGTGCTATCCACCATATCCCAGAACTCTTCGGTCAGACCTTCCTCCTTCTTTGCCACCCTCTTCTCAACAAGCTCCTTGTACAGCATCATCAAGACGTGTACTGAGAAGTCATAATTGACGTCCGACATCTGTCGGAGTTGAGCCTCATACCCATTGAGCCATGCATTCAGCTGCTCGGCGGTTTCCGTGTTGAACGCGCGAGTTGTGTGCGTCCGTCCGTTGTCGTCAACACTAACTGTGATCAGATCCGGTTGGGAGCCATTAGTGGGTGCGGGATTGCACCAGATTCTGCATAAGAGATCTGTCGCACGATGTCCAATATAATGCCATGCATCAACAATAAATTTTGTTGATTGGATCCATGAGCTGTTAGGATCTTGAGTAACAATGTGGCGAAGAAGATTGCACGCATCGTCGTATGCCAGAAAACTCGGTCTGGAATCAGGATGTGACTCCCAGATGTTGTTGATGATCTTGAGAACTTGCGGAGAACTCTCTGAGCGGTAACATTTTCCCCATCCTATGGGACATCCACACGACCACTGCACTGTTTGCAAGCAGTGTATCGACCTCGCACGAAATGTATGCACTACGTTTTCACCATCAGTCCCATTGAGCTGGGGCAGTTCGGCGTGGAGAGAGGGCCGAGTTTGAGATGTTTCAGCCGACGGATTTTCATTTGCCGCTGCCTGACGCCGAATGACGCGCTGCACGCCAGGGAATGAAAGGCGGGTGAATCTGTTCAGATACTTCTGGTGCCATTCCTTGTGGGATTCATCATCACAAGTGACAGCACCGTCTGAATGCACAGGTCGGCCACATGGAATTATTCCGCAAATGGACCGCATTTCAAGATGGTCCGCGCAAAAGCGTCCATTCTTGTAATTCACTAATGGCCCCTCGCAGATGGTGACAGCACAAATCTAAACAGAACCACCATGTAAGTACAACACACTATTCAATATCAGAAAGGGGTACCCACTCGGTGCGAAATTGACTTCCCGTCCATTACAGCGAGGCGGGCATATCCGCGAGCGGAGCCGGGCACTCTAGCTTGCTGTGTCGGTTGTGCAGGCATCTCGGCAGGAATTTCCGCTGGTCCAACAGCGCCATTCAGAGTTCCCTGAAGCATGTAAGAAGTGACGAATAAGGATCAGGGCAATTACCTCGGCAGGCCCCGGAGCGTCAACAACACCGTTCTCATCCTGATCCAATACCACGCCGTCTGCAAGGAAATCGGCTGCATATCTTTTGATATGGGTGCAGTTGGTGCATCCATGCTCCATCGCGCCAGCAACGATTCCGCCATCTTTCCCGACGGCATCTCGAACAGACTCGGCCAAGACCTGGGCACTGGAATGTGCAGGAACCGTGAACGTGTCCGCAAGACCATGAACGGTGATCAGCCTGCGGGCAAAGTGCTCGAAATAGAGACGTTGCGATTGTCGGGTAGTAATTCGAGGGTTAGAATCCATGGTATCGCTAAGCCAGTCCGCAAAATTTGACCACCCGGAATGGAATCGGAGAATGGTGTGCTCCTGTGCCACTGCAACCTTGCGGTGTATCCAAACTCCGTGTTTCGAGACACGAAGATACTCAGCCTTGCACTCCAGCTTCTGCAATCGGCCCCGCATATTATCATCTCGGTGGAAAGTTACTCGATCCGGATAGTACTCCGCGAGACATTTGCCGCAATATGCCACATAAAGCTCTGCCTTGACCCAACGAAAGGTGCTGTCCAACAAGCGAACTCCCTGGGGCTTACCGTGGCGACGTAGGGTAGGGGTGCGGCCGTCCTCAGAAGAACAGAGTGTGCCCAAATGCCCGATGAAGACGACTGTCGTGCACGACGTCGGCGGCTCCGACGCCGCCAATCAGCTCCCGTTGGCAAGTATGAGTCCTAAAGAAGCCGTAGGTAGGTCCATTTCAGTGGCCCGAGCCCAGATTCAAGATTTACAGCTCTTTGCGGAACTTAGGGCGCGGACACTTTTTTTCCATTTTGAGTCATTTTTGATCGTTTTCAGTATTTTGCTCTTTACGGGCTCAATTCTCAATCTACCGCCCATATCTAATTTACGTTCAATTTCTGGGGTAAATCCGCATCTATCTACGTCCTCAGATCATCGATTCATCGACGTTGAGGCCTTTACTACAGGAGCAGGCCATTTTAGCGTTGGCGGCCCCCAGTTCAGCAACGGGGACCTCGAAGGTACTTATCATTATTTAGGAGCTCTATGCTATGTAAATGAAAAGTGTCACGTCGTCTGATTGCGCAGAATGCACCCAGGGACGAGGTAATTCGCGTATTTCTGGTAGAAACCAGCTTTTTGACATACCAAGCAAACCAGGGCTGTTCCCTTGTGCTCTGTGCGTGAATATTCACAGCCTCGGAGTACAGCCCACTGTTCGGTCCTCAGAAGAGGTTTACGTCGAGACTTTTGATTTTTTTGACCAGACGCGTTGTCGCGACGCGTTTCGCGTATGTCACACCACGTGGTAACTTGTAACACGTCGCTTTTCTGCGCTCTTTCGTCCCTCCGCAACATGCCTCGTCTCAAAAAGCTCGTCCCCCTACGGAAACAGTACTCTAAGGACCTGAAGGAGGCCGTCATCTACCAGGCCTTCACCCTGCACAAATCGTCCACTCAAATTGCTATCAGCTTGAATATGCCGTTGCGTGTCGTGCAACGCATCAAGCAAACCTGGAGGGAAATTGGGGAGGTCTGTAGGGACAGAAAGCACCTGGGGAGATCACCGATGCTTTCGCAAGCGAATACCAAGGTGTGTGGCACATCTACCTACGATTTCTGTGCAACTAATCACACTTGCTTCCAGTTTATGCTCGCACTTTTGGACCACAGCCCAGACATGTATCTCGATGAAATACAGGAGCACTTGTACCTCCAGCATGAGGTAGACTGCTCCCTTGCAACAATATGCCGCACACTGCACCGTCTCGGCATCGGATCGAAGAAGGTCCGCATAGATCTCTGTTGCCTGCTAGTTCCAGTCAACTGATTTCCGTGTCCTCCCAGCTATCAAGGCATGCTGCCGAACGGTGCGAAACTGCGCGGCGTGCCTTCCTTGTGGAGATTGGGGATGAGCCCACAGACTATTTTGTCTGCGCAGATGAGTCCGCCATCAACATTCTCACCTCCTACCGGCGCAATGGTTGGTCAAAGAAAGGTCTGAGGTCGCGCAAGCGCTGCTGCTTTGTTCGAGGAACCCGGTATGTCAATTGGCCCTTTTGTACGCACTCATCTCCTAAATTACTCCCCAGGTACTCGCTCCTCCCTGCCATTACAACCGATGGCATTATCTACAGCCACATCAAGGAGGGTGGGTACAACGGCGACCAATTCATGCTATGGCTCGAGGGTTTATTAGCCATCATGAATCCGTACCCAGCGCCGCAAAGTATTCTTATTCTTGATAATTGTCGCATTCACCATGTCGAGGGTGTCGAAGAAATGTGTGCAAACGCGTGCGTGTGCTTTGTGTCCGTGTCAAAGATTCACTCACTCATTGTCATCCTATAGTGGTGTAAAACTCGTCTTTTTGCCGCCGTATTCGCCGGACCTCAACCCGATTGAGGAGTGCTTCGCATTCGTCAAAGCTTACATCTCTCGCCACGGGCAAACCTTCCGGGACATCGTCGAAACCGGAGATGAGGCAGACCCCTTCCTGTTTCTTTATGGGGCCCTTGAGGGGTTCACGGCAGACGCGTCGAAGGGTTGGTTCGCTCACTCGGGGTACTAGATTGCATGTATTATGATATAGTATGTGGATTCGGAACTGTAAGGACTGCGAAGTAGTAACGACTGTTGGATACCCGTGCATCTACGCCCTCAACCGTGCTTTAGCCTTATCAATGCGCTTGATCTCGCTCAGCACCTCCCCCAAAATGATGGCGGCGTTGCCCGTGGTAATCGAGACAGCCCGAGAGATCGCGTCGGCACTGCCCAGCGTGGCAATCTCCTCGATGTTGAAGTAGTTCTGGTCATCGAAGTTGCTAATCAAGTTGAGCAGGCACCGGCGAGGATAGTGAACGTCGACCTTGCGAAAAAAATCCGCAATCTCTGGATAGGGGTTCAATGCACCCATCTCAGGTGGATCGCTCGAAGGCATTCCACCGAGGGCAGAGGTGGATGCAAGGTGGTTACCTCTGGGCAACGGAGACGGGGTAACCGCAGTGGACAGCTGTCCGGACATGGTCGAATTGAATGGGTTGCCCCCCATCATGCCAGGCATCCCACCCATCCCGCTGTTCATGCCCCAGGGCATAAATGCATACGGGTTCATGAACGGTGGGTACCCAGGTGCCATGGAACCGGGCGTAGCGGGCGGGTTTCCGGCCGGTCCAGCCATGCTTTTGAAGAACATCGAAAAGAGCCCCGCGCGCGGCGGGGTAACCATCGTGACACTGTGCGTCTCAGCGGCCTGCAATTATGATCAGCATAGTACACAAGGCCAAGAAAAGGAATGCGAACGAGCGCTCGGGCCCAGCCTTTCAGCATATTATTAGACAGCACCTGGTGGTTTCCGGAGACGTCAATCTTGCACGCTTTTGATGGTCCACAGAGCTGACACCGCCCATGGTGACTCTGCAACTGCTCGACGAACTTAGACTCCTTCTCCATGATCCCGAGCCCCTCATCGAAATCGTCGTCGCCGCTCCCAGCGTGCTCCAAGTCGAGAATCTGAATCTTCTTACCACGCTTGTTGCCCGTCGGCGCTTTTTTGATATTGAGCTGGGCGCGCAACGACAGCATGTACTTGAATTGTCATGAGTACACGTAAGAATGGACGAAACAAAAGCTCACCTGCTCAGTGACTAAGATGTTGGCCGCAACCGAACTCTTCTTCTTCTTCTCTGCGGCTGTGACCTCAGCGACCAAACCCTCCCAATCCGTAACGGACGCAAGGCTGATCGCAGCTTCTTTCGCCGTAGCATTCGCTAACTTGTACGAGAGCTTGGGCTTTTACCGACGTCAGCACAGCCGATAGTGGTGTAAATCAAATCCAGAGCCTCATCGAAGTCTGTCGCACGGGTGACATTCTCGCGTTGATTGCCCTCGCCGTCCGCTTGAGGAATAAGAAGCACCAGCTCTACCATGCCCATCAATTGAAGGTAAGGAACTGCGCGCAAAGGACGCACTTTGGTTCTCGGGGTCTTCCTCCGCAACCTGCTTGCCCTTCGCTTTCTTTTTCGGGCTTTTCTTCCGGGATTTCGGAAGGTCAGAATCGGAGTCTTGAGACGGCAGATGGCATAGGGTTGAGTTCGAGGTGTCAAAGAAGGTACGGTTTACGCACCTGCGGTGTTTTTTCCCTTCTTTACTCGGCCCCTCCCCTTCGGCGCTGCCCGCTTCTTTGGCGGCTTCTCTGATTCGGAACTGTCGGACAGCTCAACCGTGCTTGCGCCACGCTTGTTACCACGCTCCTGGACCGATGGGTTGTCTGCAGCTGTCACTTCATCATCATCAATGTCATCTCCAGGACTGGGAACAAAGTGCCATCACCATCTTCAAAGTCCCGAGAGCACGACAGAAGTCCCACCATGCTGGAGGCTGTGTTGGGGTCGGAAGCGTTCCATGGAGCGTGTGGCTGCTCTCAGAGTACGAGCACCGGTCCCCTGGCTGCCACTGGTGAAGCCTATTGAGATTCAGTAATCTCCTTATTCGGCGTGCAGCGTTTGTTTCTTTTCTTTTATTTATATGTTTCATGTTCGATCGTATTTAAGGCATCGTGCCCCTTAACGACCCTCAGTCTTACACTATTCCGTGCGACTGAGGGTACGTTCTTCTCTTACTTATTCACTTACATATTTACTTACTTAACCGTAGACTCCGACTGATTGTACGTCGTCTACAGGTATAAATGAGTCTTACACTATTCCGTGCGACTGAGGACTCCGACTGATTGTACGTCGTCTACAGATTCGCAGTCAGACGCATACAAGTGCTTTGTCCAATAATCAGTTCGCGAACAGCGGAAGCCCGCAGACTCACCTTATTCCCCTCCCCGTATCGAAATACCCCTCGAACCCCTATTCACCATGTCCTCCACCTCGATTCCCATCCTCGCGGCCGACAAACAGATGGACGACGTTAATTGGGGCGTCTGGCAAGACCTCGTCTTGAGCCTGCTTCGTGGAAAAGGGCTCGACGGTTATCCCACCGGCATTATCCACAAAGTTAATCTCACCTCGGCGGCTCCGAGCTTGTACGGTCTCCACGCATCCCCTATAAATTCCCGCAACCCGACCGCCGAGGAGTACGAGCTCCGCGACAACATGGCTGCCGCTATCATTTATCAGAATATCGTCGACCCCCAAGCGCATGGGCTCACCTCGACGATGACTAGCAGGGAGATGTGGGCGGCGCTCCACGTCAAGTTCAATCGATCGTCGGAAGTCTTGAAGTCTGCCGCGAAGGAGCGCCTGACGTCGCTCAAGCTTGCCACGGGACTGGGACTTCCTGCCCACCTCGAGTCGCTCACCAAGCTCCGCACCGACGCTGCTCGCATTGGCGCTAGGATTACGGACGCGGAGATGATCTCCCTCATTCTCCAGTCGCTCCCCGCCGCCGAGTTCGGGCAGTCCATCATGATACTCCAGGTCATGACGAGCCTCGCGGACGTCACGGGGAACCTCCTTCAGTATTGGGACATCCGCTACAAGAAGGAGGCCGAGGCCGCTGCTGAGGGTAGCACCGTCGCGAGCGCTCTTTCTGCGAACGTCCACTCGCGCGAGACGTGCGAGAATTGCGCGTTCACCGGTCACAACAAGAACGGGTGCTGGTCGCTCGGAGGTGGAAAGGAAGGCGCCGGGCCGCCGTGGTGGCACGCTCCCAAGGGGAAGGAACCCCGTCAGGCGATGGTCGATGCTGCGAAGGCCGCGAAGGCGGCACGCAAGGTCACCGCAGCTGCGGCGTCCGTCCAAACTCCTGCCGCTCCCGTCAGCACTCCCACCGCCGCGTTCACATCCCCCATGACCATTTACGCCCTCAGCACCTTCACCGACGACGGCGACGATGGTGCGTCATCACTCGACTCATCATCACTTGCGAACGATAACGTGTTCCCTAGATTCGGATGTGGAGGGTCAGGTCCTCGCGTTCTGAAGGAGCACGTTAGTCGTACCGTAGTCAGTGTCCCCGATTCCCCATCAATATATACCATCGTTCCGTCTTTCCTTGCCGCCGGCCCTAAAATACCAACGTACCTGGATAGCGGCGCGTCAGATAACTGTGTGGCAAATCGGAACCGGTTCCTGACTTACCGGGATGTCAACGTTGAAGGGTCCACCGCGCTGAAGTCTGGCGGTAACTTCCACGTCGCTGGATGGGGTATGGCCGAGTTTGGAGTTCGCTTAGCGGACGGATCAGAACATTCGATCCACGTCGAAGCGATGCACACACCGGAGTTCGGGATGAATCTAATCTCGTTGCCGACGCTTGATACGCGAGGTTTCCGGGGAACGTGGGGAAATGGGCGGCTATCCGTTCTCAATCGAGAAGGGAAAGTAGTCGTCGATGGGCAGATAGCGAGCGAAAAGGGTCGCCGCAAACTGTACCAGGTGGATGTCGTCGATAAGAAGGACAGTGGGGAAGTCGTTGCGGCTATTGCGGGTCGCGATCGAAACCAGCCCACGGATCTCGAGACTTGGCATCCGAGGCTAGGCCATGCGGACGTCCGTGTCATTAAGCGCATGGCCCAGCAAGAGCTCGTTGATGGGCTGAAAATCGTCAATACGGAGTTGCGAGGGATGTGCGAGGATTGCATACTGGGGAAGCAAGATAAAACACCATTTAATGACGAGGTGGTCCACGAAACGAAGCCCCTCGAACGTGTTCATCTCGACTTGTGGGGGAAAGCCAGGACGCCTAGCTGGTCCGGGGCGGTCTACATGATGCTCGTGTCGGATGGGGGCACGTCCATGAAGTTCCCGCTCTTCCTGAATAATAAACAGAAGGAGACCACCACGGACGCGTTCGAGGCGTGGGTGATAGAAGCGGAAGTTCAAACGGGGGAGCGAGTGCAGTGTGTGCGATTCGACCTCGGGAAGGAGTTCGACAACGACGTGTTCTTGGGGCTCTGCGCGAAGCGGGGAATCCGCGTCGAGAAGATCCCTAAAGACTCGTCCTCAGCAAATGGACATGTCGAGCGCGGAAATCGTACCGTAATCGAGGGTACGAGGACCACCCTCATCGAGAGCAGGATGAGTCGGCGCTTCTGGGCTGAAGCGGCGACCGCGCATTGCTACGTGCGAGGTTTCGTTCCTTCCTCACGCCATCCCGACGTTATTCCGTGGGCCGCGTGGTTCCGTCGCAAAGACGCTGCGGGAAACCTCGTAAAGCTGAATATCTCCCATCTTCGTGTCTGGGGGAGTACTTGCTGGGTGAAGGACTTGGACCACGTCGAAGGCAAGCTCGGGGAGCAAAGTTGGAAGGGTAAAATGGTCGGCTACATGGGCCGCCGGGGTTATCGCATTTACGACCCTGCACGCGCGCGCGTATTCGAGGTACGAAATGTCATATTCGAGGAGGCGACGCCCCATCGGACGCGTATCCCCGTCGCAGCCGGCGACGAGGAGCCCTTGCCGTCCGATCCAGCCATTTTCGACAACGACCCTGCGCAAAATGTCCCGTTAGCGCCAGGACGTCCCGCGGATCCACAACCCGCACCTGTAACCCGACCGCCTGTTAATCCTCCAGCTCCCGCCCAGGCTTCTGCCCACCCTGCTCCTGCTCCTGCCCCTGCTCTTGCCCCTCCTCAAGTGCCTATCGCTCCGATTCAAGTCCCTCCTCCTCCTCCTCGCCGTAGCACGCGTGCACCTAAGCCATCCGAGAATCTGCTGCGCTCGATGGTGTCGACCGAGGAAGAAGACCAGGCGCGTATCGCCGGGGAAGAGTGGGCTATGGATAGCGCGCGTCCGACGATTAATGCAGTCGATATCGACTGGGACGATTTCCACGAGGATTACCTCGCGTCACCCTGGGCCTTCGCGAGTATTGCGAAAGGCGGCGGCCTCCATCCCATTCCTCGTTCGTACCGCGAAGCGATGCGCGAGCCTGAGAAATGGCTCCCTGCAATGCGCGCGGAGATGGATCAGCTTGAGGAGCGGACCCAAAGGGGGAGCATGCCATCGACGGCATGTGGGTCTACGACGTCAAAGTAGACGGCGCTGGGGAGATCCTGAAGTACAAAGGTCGCTACGTCGCACGCGGAGACGAGATGGTGGAGGGTCGCGATTTCGCTGTGAAGTGGGCGATGGTCGCGCGGATGGAGTCGGTACGCATGGTGTTCGCGGTGGCGGCTGTGCGGAGGTTGCGCGTTCGGCAGTGGGATTTTTCGGGCGCATATCTGAATGGTGAGATGGACACGACGGTCTATATGAAGCAGCCCGCAGGTTTCACGAAGCAGGGGGAGGAAGGGAAGGTGTGCTTGCTCAAACGGCCGCTTTACGGGCTCGTCCAGGCAGGACACATCTGGTATAAACTCCTCGCGCAAGGCTACGGAGATCTTGGGTACCAGGAAAGCCTCGCAGACCCGTGTGTCCGGACGCGGTTGCGCGATGGCGAATACACCATCACCACGACACACACCGACGATGTTTTGGGTGCGTCGTCCTCCGAAGCCGAGAGCCAGCGCGTAGTGGATGAGTTCGCGGCGAGGTGGGACCTGAAGGAAGTCGACGTCGACTTGTTGTTGGGGCTGACAGTCGAGAAGCTAAGCGACGGATCAACATCGCTTAGCCAAACGCAGTACTTTCTCAAGGTGCTCGATCATTTTGGCTTCTATGATCTTCCTCCGCTGTCAACGCCGCTTCCTCCCGGCTATCAGATCCGAGCTTCCCCTTCCCCGCTTTCCCCAGACGATGCCGCTTTTATGCGTGACAAGCCTTTCCGCCCCATTCTCGGCACGATTATTTGGGGTAGCAGCGGCACTCGACCCGACTTGTCTTACGCGTGCTGTGCTCTCGGACACGTACAGTCCAACCCGGGACCCGAACATTGGACGGTTCTCGTTGGGGTTCTTCGTTACATAAAGGGTACGCTCGACTACGGCATCCGCTATTCGCCTTCGTCGGAACCCGATTCGACGCCTGGGATTGGGATCAAGCCCGAGGGCTACGTGGACTCGGACTGGGCAGGGTGCGTTGATACTCGCCGGTCCACCTCGGGCTACGTGTTCTTCATGGGCGGCGCGCCGGTCTCCTGGTCGTCGAAGCGACAGGCCACCGTGGCGCTCTCATCGACGGAGGCCGAATACATCTCCCTCGCACGTGGCGCACAACAGGCGATGTGGATGAAGAATTGGCTGTCCGAGGCGTTTCTTCCGCAGGAACTTCCTTTCGGCCTGAACGGAGATAACCTGGGTTCCATCAGCCTCACGGAAACGACGAAAGGTCACGGCCTCGCGAAGCACATCGAAATTCGCTGGCATTTCATACGCGAGCGCGTCAAGGACGGCGAGATCGCGGTGTCATCGATTCCTGGCAAGGAAAACGTCGCCGACATATTCACCAAAGCCCTCCCTCGGATTACCCACGAGAAGTGCGTATCCCAGCTCGGTCTTGACTGGAGACGCAAGGAGCTGCTCGCCAGGGGGGGTATTGAGATTCAGTAATCTCCTTATTCGGCGTGCAGCGTTTGTTTCTTTTCTTTTATTTATATGTTTCATGTTCGATCGTATTTAAGGCATCGTGCCCCTTAACGAACCTCAGTCTTACACTATTCCGTGCGACTGAGGGTACGTTCTTCTCTTACTTATTCACTTACATATTTACTTACTTAACCGTAGACTCCGACTGATTGTACGTCGTCTACAGGTATAAATGAGTCTTACACTATTCCGTGCGACTGAGGACTCCGACTGATTGTACGTCGTCTACATGACCCTTGCGCGCACGCCCTCCCACCTCGGTACTGAGACACGTCTCAGTGGGTGATTTGCCCATCTCGCGGGCAGCACGTCTGACCTGTCGATCGCCGCGACGATCGGCGGCTCCCTCTCCCGTCGCCACCCTCGCATCCTCCAGCTCCCGCAAATCCAACGCTAAACCCTCATCTAACGACAATTTCAATTCGACGTCGAGCAAAGTCGACACCATGAAATCCGGGGGCGGAGGCAGCAAAACCTCCCTACTTGACAAAGCCGTGATACCTTCTCGACGGCGATGCGAATCCCGACCGCAGCAGCGAGGAGATCTGGCCCATGGGCGGGCGGCTGCGGGGGCGTGGAGGACAAGGAGCGCGTGGCTGCGACTGCGGCCGACAAATCGTCTAGCTCGCACGCCCCTCGCATCATGGGCACCACCGCGGGAACCCACTCAGTCCGAGACGACGCAGCGCCTCCAAGTCGCGTTCCTCCGCTTCTCCACATCCGCCACCCACGCCCTCGCACCCTCCCTCTCCCTCACATGCCGACGCAGATGGGGCGTACGACGAAGAGAACGACACCTCCCCGCCCGACGCAGGCCTCTGGCCCGCTTTCTTCCACGCCGCGTTCTACGCGTAGGTATGGTGCACGTACCGCGCGGGGTTCGAGCCCATCCGCGATCTGCCCTCTTTATCATCCCTCCCCCCAGCGCTCGCGTTTCCCGGCCCTCATCCTTCATCCCCATCCTACAACTCATCCGGGACGCTGGCGGAGAGTGCAGCGAGTACGGTGATGCCCACTTCGCTGAAGATGCAGCACTCGCCTCTCAGTCGGATTCCTCGCGTACAACAGCGAGTCGAGCAGGGGCGGGAGACACTCGACGACGCATTCGCAGGCGGGGAGCCATGCGAGTTCGGCGTCGAGTAGTAGTTATGCGGGTTATGCGTCTTTCTTTAGTCCTCTCCTTTCTTCCTGTCGGTGCTAATGCTGACGATTTTCCATAGCCAATACGTCCACCTCCAAAAGAAATGGTGGCCCCTCGGCAATACCGGCACCAAGTGCTGGAGCTCGGACGCGGGGTGGGGTGCATGTTGAGGACGAACCAGAGCTTTTTGGCGAGTGCTTTGGAGAGGGTGGGAGGTGAGTTCTCGATTCATCTCGGCTTCCTTCGTTTTTTTTTTGCTTTCTTTCGATGCGAGGACGGAGGAGGATCTTTTGGGGACGTGGACGTATTTCTTTCTGTTCTGTGACGGCGAGGATGGCGAACACCCCGCGCACGCACTGTGTATACTGGGGTTTCTGCCTCGGCGCATCTGTGTGCGTCGGCGATTCCCGTTTGGCCTTGCTTTTTTTTTTGTCCGCGTTTTGCGGCAGGACACGGTGGGAGCACGCTGTTACCGCGACTACCATCTGCCGCCTCTCATCCCTCTTCACTCCTTTCTCCCACTTCCTCGTTTTTCTTCTGTGCTCGTCGCCTGTGGCTGTGCTACGCGTCGCCACATTTCATCTTCGTCCTCGACCGTGGGCGGTACATGGGCTTAGCGGCTCCGGGAGTGGATGGTGGATTGTGTGCGCACGTGTGCCCGCGGTGGTGGGTCGAGATGGGGTGCTCGGAGGGTGGCGCTTTTGGTGGTGGAGTGGAGGGTGATGAAGTGCGAGAGAGTGGGTGGGACGCCAGCTTAGCGTGCTCTGGAGGAGGAGCATTGGGGGTGTGCGCGTCGCCACCTGCGGGCGTTTGGCGATTCGGGAGGTTTGAGAGTTTCTGACCTTGGGGAAGAGTCGGCTGCCTGGCAGACTTTGAGATATTCGTTCTCGACGATGGGCAAAGCCCGGGCTTCACGCGCTCAGAAGGAGCAGCGTTGATGCTCTATACATCACCGCCCGCGCGGTGTTGCCTGTCCACGTCGTTCCTTCCATATTTTCTGCTTCACTCGTCCCATCCTTTATATTTCCATCTTGACTTCTTTCTTTTTTCCCGCAGAACCTCCCCTCATCCCGACCCTTGCTCCCCCTTTCTCGGCACGCACACGCTTTGCACGCCCGGCTGCTCTCCTGGTCCCTCGACGCGCCGCCGGCGCCGTCTGGCGTGGTCCGCATGGCGCTGGCGAGCAAGGCCGCGGGGGAGGACGTGGGGATGTGGTTTGGCTCGAGCGCGGCAGCGGGGCGTTGAGGTGGGTATTCATACTCCCTCCCCGCTACCCCTCATCTTAGTTTCTATATCAATTCGTCCACTGTCGTCGTTATCTCCTTCGCTCGCTGACTCACGTTCTTTCAGAATGCTTGTCGAGGCATTCCCAGCATGTGGCCTCAGCGTCTCACGATATGCTTTACCAGACAGAAGTATTCGCGGCGTCGCATTCGCCGGCTTCGCGCCCGTACCAGTCTCATCCACAACTCCCCATACGATCTTCGCCATTGCTGACGAGCCACCGACGTGGCCCGGCGCGGACGACGATGATATAGGCTTGGAGAGCATCTCCGATCCGGAGGAGGCGGAGGAGGAGGTCGGGATGGATGACGGCGATGTCTCGAGCGCCTCGCATGCACCGTTCTCGAACGCCTCGCACGGTGTCTCAAACTCGTCGGACGCCGCGGCCTCGACGTTCTCTCACACGCACTCGTTCTCGAAGGACAATGGCAAGGGCACGGTCGGGGAGGTCGAGATCGAGGACGACTGGGACGGGCCTGCCGCGCCGCCTGGGAGCGCGGGGGATGCATGTGATACGCACAGACCCACACATCCCGATCCACGCGACGATGAAGGGGTACGCCGCTGGGGCGGGTACTGCGCTGCTCCGCACGCTGGGGGCGCGGGCGCCGCGGACGATCTCGGACTTGGGTTAGACGGGGATGAGACCTTGCTCCTTGGCGCCGGGGTGCCAGGTGCTGGCACGGGTATGGGGGTGAGATGGGTGGGTGTGAATCCGTCGCACCCCCCGTTCCACTCTCCAGCCGTAACAGCCACAGCTTGCGGCGCAGCAGGCGATTCGGCCGCGGGAGGTGTACGCGCAGCAGCAGGCGATGGGGATGGGCGTGCCACTGGGCATGGGAGTGCCAATTGGCGCGGGAGGATGCCTTTTGGTGTCCGCGTCGCACAGGGGCAGTATCTTCACCAGCCTGAGCACTTCGTCTGAGCGTAGTGGCTTCCGCGCACCGCCCCTTTCCCGCTCTTGCTTTGTCTTCCCTGCCTGGATCTGCTCTCTAGAATGTACATCATCGGCCCGCATATCCCGCCGGCTCACTCTATGCTCCCCATCCGCTGACCTCCGTCTGCTCCGCAGGGACGATACTCCGTCTCGTCTCGTATTGCCTGCTGTATCTCCATCTTGCTTCTCGTCCGCGTTTCTCCATACGTCGCGTCGCTTCCCCGTTCCCCATTATCGGACTCTGCTTGATCGCCATGGCTTCGCCCCTCTCCCCCCTCCGTCGCCGCACACAGCCTTGTCCCCACCGCGCCTCGAAAGACCGCTTGCTTTGGATGTCGACGTCCTCGTAGCCACTCCGTCGACCCGTTCTCCCCGTCGACTTGATCGCACCCTTGGATGTACCTCTTGTCACTTTACCGTACTCATTCCGTCCATATTGGCTAGTACTAAGTATCACAATCCACCTTTGACTCGATGATTTTGTTTCCCACCTGCATCATCCCCGCGCCTAGACGGCGCACTGTCATGTAGTCCAGATCTACGACATGGAAGAAGGCATAATCTGTGTTTGCGCGCGTTGATTCCAGGTACTGACGTCGACTTTTTTATGGCACTAAAAATTCAAAATATAATATTTATTGGAAAGGACCACCACGCGAAGGGTGACCGGTGAGGCCGGTGAGGCCTTGAGGGAATACGTGGAGGAGTATACGTATCAGGTGTACATAGCTGGAACAGAGAAAGATAAAGTACAGTATAGGACGTAGAGAAAACGTCTGAGGTACGTTGAGCGTCCACCAAAAAGATCGCCGTCAATGAAGGATCGTGTCCATTCCGGTCGCCGTAAATGCGATGGCAGGCAGCGCGCGCACCGGGGCGCGAGACCTGCCACTGCCCGACTCGTCCCCGCGGGTCATCCACCACCAGCTGCAAAGGGGAGCGACGCAGGGTGGAGTGCGAGTGGGAACGAGCCGGGCCAGGGCACGACGAGCCGGGTGACGGCGCGGGCGAAACGAGGGCCGGGACGGTCGTGCGGCGCCAGGGGTGGTATTCGCATCGAATGACGCGTGCATCGCGGCGGTACGTGAGCGGTGGACGATGGCGGCAACGAATCAATCATGCGGAAGGGATGTCCGGGGTGCGCAGGGCGGAGAGGCGCGCCGGACTGCACCGCGCAGCTTCGTGCGTGCGAGTGGTATCTGTTGAGGCCGAAGGGGGAGCGACGTCGCAGGCGGGAAGGACGCTGCGCAAAAGGACGCTGCGCAAAAGAGGGCGGTCACGACGCGGGGTGAGGGGCTGCTGTAGGAAACGTGAGCGTACGGCGGGAGCGAGTCTGTAGTAGGCGTAAGTAAAGGGCGAGTCGTGCGTATGGTCTGCGTGTCACCCTTTCTGTCCCAAAGTCGTCTGCCTCTCCCCCGTACACGATTCAATTGCGGCGGCGGATGCGATCCGCCGGATAGGGAGCGGCGTAACCAATCATCGGCCGTAGCGCAGCTATCGGGCAACATCCTGCGCGGGGTTACGGTTAGGGACGCCACGTACCGTAAGTTCATAGGCATTCGAGGATGGCGCTGGAGACGGCTGACGCGTGGAGACGAGAGGGTGGCGCGGCGGATGGTAAAAGCCCAGAAGGCGGAGGCACGTCCGATGGGCGGGGCCGGAGAGCTCAAGGGCGAACCAGTGGGGCGCGCGGACGGTGGTTGTGAGTCGTGAGTAGAGAACTAGGGTGCAATAAGAAAAATAAAGCTCAAATGGGGCAGAGATTAGGGTATTTCATAATTAGAATTTTGACCCCAACTTGAGACAAGCTGAACAACGTCGCGGAAATGCACCTCACTCGCCCCGAGGTTGCTTGTGTGATTGGTCTCAACTTTCTTACCTCTGCTTTCAGTTATCCACCCCCTTCGCCTACTCGCTTGACATCTGTAACCTTTTCTGCCTTCAAGGCTGCCGCGACGGTTTCACTTCAGGATGGCGTCAACTATGAGGAGTACACCTGGGCACCTCCCATCCGGGGCATCGAAATGATCATCTGGGCCAAGGAACAAAGTCAAGTTAGTCCATATCTTGTTGTTTTGTTTTCCCCAACGCTAATGAGCCTCGCAGATCAAGGAAGCCACAAAAGAAACATGGGTAATTACTCCATTTTTCTCCTAACTTTCGTTTCACTAATTGCGCTATTAAGGACCTCACGCCAACGAACGAGCCGCAAACCCTCGCTAAAGCTCACGCTGAAATAATTACCATCATTCGGAGAATCACCCGCAGTGTTTGCTCGAAATCGATTTTCGACCGCGTCTATCCCAACAAGGGCACATTCGCGATCGGCTGACTCCGTATGCTCTTGGATGCACATCGACGGTGGTTACACTGGGCGTTTCCGAAGTCCAAATCTTTGGCCGAAGAAAGTGGCGTCAAGATTCTTAAGCGGAAGGTTGCGGAACTCTATGCTGAGTCGGATGACGAGTCTAGCTCCGCAACCGCGGAATCTTCCGGGGCCGCGAAGAAGGGGAAGACAGGTAAGTGTTCCCGTCATCGTTTTCCTTTCGACGATTCAAGTGATACATCATCTTACAGGAGATGACCCCGCCTCAGATAACTCAACTGATTGACATTCGAAGAATTATACTCATGTTATTACGTATTCTACGAGTTCTGCACTCAAATTAACCATTTCTCCGTCATTTTTTGTGAACCCGTGTGGACGCCCGATTAATGACCCCGCTGTACATTTCGAAGATCCAGAATTTTGCGTTGCCGGAAGCTCGTCGTTGCACTCAATTTTTTCAACGGTCACCCCGAGAAGCGGCGTCGGTGGACTTGTAAAATTAAGAGCGGACGTCCGTAAGAGATCGGAAGCTCCAGACTCTGCAACGTAGATGGCGTTCCAGTAGCGCGAAGAACTGTTTTCGGTAATTCAAGTTGCTAAACGGGGCAGATCTGAACCACCAACCATTTGGCTCCTACTGGCATGTAACAGATCTTTTGGATAGCTCTGCAGCTTGTGTGCATGTGTACCACCAACTATGAAGACTCTGCATATCAGTGGTGTATATAAAGGCTCCAGGGATGCATTGAAATAATTGTCTAAATCGGCCGAATAGACCACGCACACCTAAAAAAGTAATCTTCCCGCCTTGTTAAGTGTGGGGTTTAATGTTGAGTATTCAACTCACTTTCAGATCATCAGAAGGTCCCTCTTTCAGTTTGGCAATTGTGTGGCAGAACGTGGTAATTTAATCAAACTTTTCCACTAAACCGGAAAGAAACATTCAGCCGAAAAGGAAAGGTTGGAGGAAAGTAATCCTTTCCCACTGGTTGAGCATTTCAATTTTTTCACCTTCTTTTCAGTGAAAAATGTTGTTTATTTTTCAGACATTTTCACTGAAAAAGAAGGTGAAATTTTAAAACTTTTTCAGCACTTTCTCAGCACTTTCTCAATTCAAGGTGAAAAATTTGAAATAAAATAAGAAAGTGATGAAAATGTTTGAAAATTTCACCTGCTTTTTCAGTGAAAAATGTGTGAAAATAAACGACATTTTTCACTGAAAAAGAAGGTGAAAAATTTGAAATGTTCAACCAGTGTCCACCGAGATGAATGCAAAGATGAAAAGAAGTATTTTTAGCGCTCCTTTCAGTGTCGCCGGAATCAAAAACTTTAATCCTTTGTGGAATGTGTGACCATTGTCTTTTGGTGTGTCACACATTCCGCAAAGGATTAAAGTCTTCGATTCCGGCAACACTGAAAGGAGTGCTAAAAAATACTCCTTTCATCGTCGCATTCATCTCAGTTGGAAGGCTAACATTTCCCCAGCTTTTCTCTTTCGACGGAATTTCTTTGTTTCCAGTTGATCGGAAAGGGGTGATTAAATTACCATGTTTACTACAGTCTGTTTTATGGACTCTAGCATATCCAAATTTCGTCGCTCATACTCTCTGTCCTTCCGTTTGACAGACAACCTACAAAGTCTTTCAACCTTGGCGTGGGCTGAGATGCACGACGCACATGGCATAGAACTTCGATGGCAACTGATGAAACGAGAACAGTTAAGAGGTTAGGTCTCTTGATCCCGCCCTTCACCATTGTTGGCTGCCATATTTTTGAAGTGATGTGTGCCAGTTTGTCCTTCT